>CM053029.1:50447535-50617535 GCA_028564925.1 Lithobates sylvaticus
CTCAAGGCTTTAAGTCTGTCACCATATTTTGCATTGCACTCTGTCACCTGGTATGTTCAGGTAGTGCCCGGCATGGCAGAGAGGGAGTTTATCTTGTGGAAGGGTCACTTACCGAGCTCTTGTCCTCCTTCTCTTGTAGTTCATACATCGCTAACCGAGTAACAGACAAGCTGACTCCGGTACACGATCGCATCTTCTGTTGTCGCTCCGGCAGTGCCGCCGACACGCAAGCCATCGCAGACGCCGTCACCTACCAGCTTGGTTTCCACAGGTGAGAATCCAACCCGTACTTCATTGTGTCACAGGGAAGGTATGGGCTTTGTAAAATAAAACATACATCCGTACTCGCCTCTGTGCTGCAGCATTGGTGTGATGTTGTAGTAGTCCCACATCAGCTCTAAACCCGAGAACTGAATGATCACATGACACAATGGAAAAGTAGACTAATGGAGTTTTTAATCACCAAAAAACACAAAAGTATCTAAAAAAAAAAAAAATTATATAATTTTTATTACAAATTAATTAAAATACAAAGTACAAATTAAACTTCTAGCAATGAATTGCTAATCGGATATCACATAAACATCACCAGAACCACCAATAGGCCCCAATGTGGCCCTATGTAGATTCCAATGTGGCCCTATGTAGATTCCAATGTGGCCCTATGTAGATTCCAATGTGGCCCTATGTAGATTCCAATGTGGCCCTATGTAGATTCCAATGTGGCCCTATGTAGATTCCAATGTGGCCCTTTGTAGATTCCAATGAATTGCAGTCATTAATGTCTAAGTGGGCCTGGTGTAGGTTGATGTATGGGATAGGGAAGCTCGACGCTCTACATCTGGGGGCCTCAAACTTTTTAAACAGGGGGCCAGTTCACGGTCCCTCAGACTGTTGGGGGGCCAAAAAAAAAAAAAAAAAAAAAAAAAAAAAAAAAAAAAAAAGAGCAAATTCCTATGCACACTGCGCATATCTTATTTGTAGTGCAAAAATAAAACAGAAAAAAAAACAATACAATATTTAAAATAATTTTAATCAACATAAACTTATTAGTATTTCACAGACTCCTCCCCGTCAGACTCTCCTCCCCCCGCGATATTACACTGCCCCTTCTATAAGATCACAGCACTCCCCTCTGCTACATTACACTGCCCCTTCTATAAGATCACAGCACTCCCCCTTCCCCTCTGCTACATTATTCACACAAGACGCAAAGCATGACAGGTCCGTACAAAGGACGGGACTTTTCAAGTCAAAGGCAGCGGATTGATTTCTGGGACTGCCCCACTGCCTAGTAACCAATAGCCCGCTTCTTAACTCCAAGGCCCGCCCTTTGTCCGGACCTGTCATGCTTTGCGTCTTGTGTGAATAATGTAGCAGAGGGGAGGGGGGAGTGCTGTGATCTTATGGAAGGAGCAGTCCGCGGGTCGGGTAAATCACCCTGGTGGGCCGCAGTTTGAGGTCCCCCCCCCCCGCTCTACATGTTTCATGCTGGCACACTTCTTCAGGAGCTTGAGGTAGGTATTCTAAGTAGAATAAAATGATATACAATGAATACACACATATTCATGTAATGACAATCAACAAGTAGTAACTACGGATATTATTAGTCATCATTGGTCTGACTAGTATGTGACCTGGGGATGTGGCACCCTCTTATGTTTGCATTCACAGTACCACCCTGTGAGGATTCCCATATTTTCATAATTCTTGGTCTGCTCAGAGTGGGGAGCTGGAACTGTTAGTATATCTCCTCTAATAGTATATACAGTATATGTCCCCTAATAGTATATCTATCTTCTAGTATATACTGTATCTCCTCTAATGGTATATACAGTATATCGCTCCTCTAATGGTATATCTCTTCTAGTATATACAGTATATCTCTTCTGTTATTCTCAGTGTGGATTCGATATTTTGCTCCCTAATTATATAGTTGGTTATTTTATATTTACCACTGCATAGAGATATTTTAAGGTTATTAACCGATTAATCGGCCAACTAATCGATAACGAAAATAATCGTTAGTTGCAGCCCTATTGGAAACTTATCAGAAACTGCCTTCGCTATCCTGCCAGGAAGCTGTCACTGTGCAGACTACCATTCCACAGCCCGCAGCCGTCTACAGTGGGCATGTGTACACATAGCTACAGGAGACGGGTTGGTATCCGCTGGCACCTAAGCTCCTCCCTGGTTAAGATGAGTGGAATACACGCCACCCAAAAAAAGACTTTTCCTTTCTTTTCCTTTCTTTCTTTTCTTTTCTTTTTCTTTTCTTTTCTTTTTCTTTCTTTCTTTCTTAAAGTAGAACCCCAGGATTTCCATGAAAAGAGTGGGCCTCGGCACTGTAGTAGTTAGAGGCTCATTAAGCCTAGGGGTAGAGTAATGATCTGTAATACTTAAAGCGGAAGTTGACCCATCCATTTAGCAGTAACGCACTCCCATTGGTTGTGCTGTCAACCAAACTGTCAAACCATCCAATGGCTGGTGTCATAACTGATCACATGTGCAGCATCACGGCAGTTGTAGATTAAACGGAGGCAAAGATGGCAGCTTCCTTGGCTGAAAACTATAGGGGGGGGGGCTTACTTATACTTTAAGGTTGGGCCATAGATGGAGCAACTTGGCTACATTCAGTCTTGCCCATACATGGTTCGAATGTTGGCTGGTTCCTGCCGAACCGACCGAGATTAGAATGGTCTTTGGCTGGCATTACTCATTCCTTCAGCCCTGTCCTTTTCAGTGGGCCTTTAACAGGCTGTTACCACCCTCATGTACAATGCAGCACTAATGAACCTGCTTTGTAAGTGATGACATCAAAGTGCTGCCAGCAGCTGGAACACTGAATAGAAGAATATCATTTTACTTCCACTTCACAATTATGTGCCACTTTGTGTTGGTCTATCACATAAAATCCCAATAAAATACATTCACATTTTTGGCTGTAACATGACAAAATGTGGAAAATTTCAAGGGGTATGAAATACTTTTTCAAGGCACTGTATGTGTTGGGTTTTATGTGACAACTTGAAAAGGATTTTGAGGAAAGTTGTGGAAGTGTGATAATAATGGTGCCCTTTCCTGTTCCTGATAGCATTGAGCTGGGTGCCGCCCCCCTCGTACACACCGCCGCCAGTCTCTTCAAGGACATGTGCTACAGGTACCGCGAAGAACTGATGGCCGGGATCATCGTAGCTGGATGGGATTCCAGGAAAGGTGGACAGGTGAGAGAAGACACGGCATGGACACCAAAAATAAAAGCCAAATGCAATCAGTGCAAACCTATACCAATGTGTACAAACTATTACAGAATGAAAATATAGAATAAATGGAACAATCCTATTAGTGAATTGTTGCTCAAACACTGTGCAGGTGACTCCACAACACCTCCAAAAAATCTTGTATCTTTCATAGTGTAGAGCAGCCCTGTCCTCAACATAAACTTATTAGTATTTCACAGACTCCTCCCCATGCGATATTACACTGCCCCTTCTATAAGATCACAGCACTCCCCCCTCCCCTCTGCTACATTACACTGCCCCTTCTATAGGGGTAACAACACTCCCCCCCCCCCTTCCCTCTGCTACATTACAGTGCCCCTTCTATAAGGGTAACAGCACTACCCCCTCCCCTCTGCTACATTACACTGCCCCTTCTATAGGGGTAACAGCACTCCCCTCTGCTACATTACAGTGCCCCTTCTATAAGGGTAACAGCACTACCCCCCCCCCTCCCCTCTGACACAATACAGTGCCCCTTCTATAGGGGTAACAGCACTACCCCCTCCCCTCTGCTACATTACACTGCCCCTTCTATAGGGGTAACAGCACTACCCCCCCTCCCCTCTGCTACATTACACTGCCCCTTCTATAGGGGTAACAGCACTCCCCCCCCCTCCCCTCTGCTACATTACACTGCCCCTTCTATAGGGGTAACAGCACCCCCCCCCCCCTCTCCCCTCTGCTACATTATTCGCACAAGATGCAAAGCATGACAGGTCTGTACAAAGGGCGGGACTTTTCAAGTGAAAGGCAGCATATTGTTTGATGGGACCGCCCCACTGCCTAGTAACCAATCGCCCGATTCTTAACTCCAAGTCCCGCCCTTTGTCCAGACCTGTCATGCTTTGCTGCTTGTGTGAATAATGTAGCAGAGGGGAGGTGGGGAGGGTGCTGTGATCTTATGGAAGGAGCGGGTCGGGTAAATCACCCTGGCGGACTGCAGTTTGAGGTCCCCCCCCCCCCCCCCCCCCGCTCTACATGTTTCGTGCTGGCACGCTTCTTCAGGAGCTTGAGGTAGGTATTCTAAGTAGAATAAAAATATATACAATGAATACACACACTCATGTAATGACAATCAACAAATAGTAACTGCGGATATTATGAGTCATCATTGGTCTGACTAGTATGTGACCTGGGCAAAGCGCCCGCCGCTCCTGTATCGCGCCCTTTGTCTTCGGCGGGCACGGAGCGTGGGAATCCACAGGCACAGCAGGCGAGCAGACTCCCTGTGACCGTGCCCAAAATGCACGAACGCTTCCTTCCACCCTGGAATCGTTCGTTCATTTTGCTCATCAGCACAATACCCCCTCGGAGATGGAGGTTTTCTATTGGACACAAGTGATGTATATAATATATTTGGTGAGCCCATCTTGACCCATTGAGAGGTCTTAGGGAGGAGGTGATCAAGTTTTCTACCTATTAGTAGAGGAAGACGTGACACAGGAGGAAGATTGAAAATTGATGTGTCACCAATTGCACTGCGGTGTTTGATTTATCAGTTACTAAGGACCGAATGGAGACATTTTGTGGGTTGTTTTTTTTGCTATATTTGATGCACATCAATTTAATTGTTATGCTAATTGAGAGATATCACATAGACCCCCCCCCCCCTATCTGTACTCTGTAGTGTTCAGACTCCCTGATATTCTGTTTTTCTCACACAGGTTTACACTGTGCCTATGGGGGGCATGATGGTCCACCAGCCATTCTCCATAGGAGGCTCCGGGAGTTCATATATCTACGGCTTTGTGGATTCTACATACAAGACAGGAATGACCAAGGAGGAGTGCATGAAATTTACAGCCAACGGTGAGATCAATGTGACCCTGAGAGATGTCTGTCCTCCTCCTGCAGGGTGACATTCACTCACCGGACACTTTATTAGGTACACCTGGCTAGTACCGGGTTAGACCCCCTTTTGCCTTCAGAACCGCCTTCATTCCTCATGGCATAGATACAACAAGGTGTTGGAAACATTCCTCAGAGATTGCTCCATAGTGACATGATAGTATCACACAGTTGCTGCAGATTTGTTGGCTGCACATCCATGATGAGAATCTCCCGGTTCCCCCACATCCCAAAAGTGCTCTACTGCAGTGTTTCTCAACTCCAGTCCTCAAGGCGCCCCAACAGGTCATGTTTTCAGGCTTCCCATTAGTTTGCACAGGTGATTTGATCAGTTTCACTGCCTTAGTAATTACCACATCCGTTTCATCTGAGGGAAATCTTGAAAACATGACCTGTTGGGGCACCTTGAGGACTGGAGTTGAGAAACACTGCTCTACTGGATGAGATCTGGTGAGTGTCTCTACTGGATGAGATCTGGTGAGTGTCTCTACTGGATGAGATCTGGTGAGTGTCTCTACTGGATGAGATCTGGTGGAGTGTGTCTCTACTGGATGAGATCTGGTGGAGTGTCTCTCTACTGGATGAGATCTGGTGGAGTGTGTCTCTACTGGATGAGATCTGGTGGAGTGTGTCTCTACTGGATGAGATCTGGTGGAGTGTGTCTCTACTGGATGAGATCTGGTGGAGTGTGTCTCTATTGGATGAGATCTGGTGGAGTGTGTCTCTATTGGATGAGATCTGGTGGAGTGTGTCTCTATTGGATGAGATCTGGTGGAGTGTGTCTCTACTGGATGAGATCTGGTGGAGTGTGTCTCTATTGGATGAGATCTGGTGGAGTGTGTCTCTATTGGATGAGATCTGGTGGAGTGTGTCTCTATTGGATGAGATCTGGTGGAGTGTGTCTCTATTGGATGAGATCTGGTGGAGTGTGTCTCTATTGACATGGTGCATTATCCTGCTGGAAGGAGCCATCAGAAGATGGGGACACTGTAGTCATAAAGGGATGGACATGGTCAGCAACAATACTCAGGTAGGCCGTGTGGTTTAACCACTTGCCGACGGGCTCACGCCGATATACTGCGGCAGAAGGGCACGTACAGGCATATTAACGTACCTGTACGTTGCCCTTTTAAGAAGCGGTTTGCACGCGCGTGCCGCCAGCTCCTTGAGTGTGATCGCGGGTCCCGCGGACTCTGTCGGCAGGGATACCCGCGATCGTCTCACGGAGAGGAAGATGCTAATGTAAACATTTCCCCATTCTTCCTAGTGACAGGACACTGATCATAGCTCCCTGTGATCGGGGAGTGGTGATCAGTGATGTGTCACACGTAGCCCCTCCCCCCCACAGTTAAAATCACTCCCTAGGACACATTTAACCCCTACAGCGCCACCTAGTGGTTAACCCCTTCACTGCCAGTGACATTTACACAGTAATCTGTGCATTTTTAATTGCGCTGACCCGACCATCTGAATGTCGCAGCTGAAATCGAGACTCGTCAGACCAGGCAACGTTTTTCCAATCTTCTTTTGCCCAATTTTAGTGATCCTGCGTGAATTGTAGCCTCAGTTTCCTGTTCTTAGCTGACAGGAGTGGCACCCGGTGTGGTCTTCTGCTGCTGTAGCCCACCTGCTTCAAGGTTCGATGTGTTGTGCATTCAGAGATGGTATTCTGCATACCTTGGATGTAACGAGTGGTTATTTGACTTACTGTTGCCTTTCTATCATCTGGAATCAGTCTGCCCATTCTCCTCTGACGACAAGTAAGGATGGGCTCAGGCATGTTCGCAACGCCACCTGCCCCGCCAGGAAGCTGATACTCCGCAGAGCTAATCACAGGCAGTGAGACATTTCTAAATCCGCGGCTGCACAGATCAGGAAATGTCTCACTACCTGTGATTGGCGCGGTGGAGTGTCGGCTTCCTGGTGGGGCAGGTGGCATTGCGAACGTGCCTGAGCTTATCCTTATCAAAAAGGCATTTTCCTCCACACAGCTGCCGCTCACTGGATATTTTCTCTTTTTCGGACCATTCTCTGTAAACCCGAGAGATGGCTGTGTGTGATCCCAGTAGATCAGCAGTTTTTGAAATACTCATACCAGCCCGTCTGGCACCAACAGCCTTGCCCCGTTCAAAGTCACTTGAATCACCTTTCTTCGCCTATTCTGATGCTCGGTTTGAACTTCAGCAAGTCGTCTTCACCACGTCTAGATGCTTAAATGCATTGAGTTGCTGCCATTAGATTAGCAATTTGTGTTGCCAAGCAATTGAACAGGTGTACCTAATAAAGTGTCCGGTGAGTGTATAACCTCACACGTCAGGGACTCTTATACTGTCTTCTGTTTCATTGAATGTCTTTCTCTCTCTCTCTTTTAGCTTTGGCATTGGCGATGGAACGGGACGGGTCCAGCGGTGGGGTTATTCGTCTTGCCGCCATCACAGAGTCGGGGGTGGAGCGGAAGGTTATTCTGGGTAACGAGCTCCCCAAGTTCCAAGTATCCTAATGTCCATCCAGTTCCCTGTCTCTGTAGACTGTTAGCTCTTATGTTTTGTTACTATAATGATGTGAAACAGAATAAAATATCATTCGTCAACCTCCCCGGACTCAGTCGTCTCCTTCTCTGTAATGAAGGCCAGAAATACGCCAACTGTCTTCACTAACTTTTCCAAGGTACTTTAACACTGTCCTCTGTATGCATTTACTATTCTCTATTTACTCATTTGTGTCACAGAAGCCAGCAGAGCCATGAGATCAGAGAATGGTGGGTGTGCAGGTCCCCTCCCCCAGTGTGTCCCCCCCGCTCTCTGGTCTGTAGGAGGTATGAACCCGAATGAGGCTGGAGGAACAGGGAGGGAGGACGGACTACGGGAGGAAGAGGGGGGGGAGGACGGACTACGGGAGGAAGAGGGGGGGGGAGGACGGACTACGGGAGGAAGAGGGGGGGAGGACGGACTACGGGAGGAAAAGGGGGGGGGGAGGACGGACTACGGGAGGAAGAGGGGGGGAGGACGGACTACGGGAGGAAGAGGGGGGCAGGACGGACTACGGGAGGAAGAGGGGGGGAGGACGGGCTACGGGAGGAAGAGGGGGGGAGGACGGACTACGGGAGGAAGAGGGGGGGGGGAGACGGGGGGGGGAGGAAGAGGGGGGGGGGAGGGACTACGGGAGGAAGAGGGGGGGGGGGACGGACTACGGGAGGAAGAGGGGGGGGGGGGGAGGACGGACTACGGGAGGAAGAGGGGGGGGGAGGACGGACTACGGGAGGAAGAGGGGGGGGGAGGACGGACTACGGGAGGAAGAGGGGGGGGGAGGAGGGACTACGGGAGGAAGAGGGGGGGGGAGGACGGACTACGGGAGGAAGAGGGGGGGGGAGGACGGACTACGGGAGGAAGAGGGGGGGGGAGGACGGACTACGGGAGGAAGAGGGGGGGGGGAGGACGGACTACGGGAGGAAGAGGGGGGGGGAGGACGGACTACGGGAGGAAGAGGGGGGGGGAGGACGGACTACGGGAGGAAGAGGGGGGGGGGAGGACTGACTACGGGAGGAAGAGGGGGGGGGGAGGACGGACTACGGGAGGAAGAGGGGGGGACGGAGGGGAGAGGGGGGGGGGGGACGGACTACGGGAGGAAGAGGGGGGGGGGGAGGACGGACTACGGGAGGAAGAGGGGGGGGGAGGACGGACTACGGGAGGAAGAGGGGGGGAGGACGGACTACGGGAGGAAGAGGGGGGGGGGGAGGACGGACTACGGGAGGAAGAGGGGGGGGAGGACGGACTACGGGAGGAAGAGGGGGGGGGGGGGAGGACGGACTACGGGAGGAAGAGGGGGGGGGGGGGGGGACGGACTACGGGAGGAAGAGGGGGGGGGGAGGACGGACTACGGGAGGAAGAGGGGGGGGGGGGGAGGACGGACTACGGGAGGAAGGGGGGGGGGAGGACGGACTACGGGAGGAAGAGGGGGGGGGGGGGGGAGGACGGACTACGGGAGGAAGAGGGGGGGGGAGGACGGACTACGGGAGGAAGGGGGGGGGGGAGGACGGACTACGGGAGGAAGAGGGGGGGGAGGACGGACTACGGGAGGAAGAGGGGGGGGGGGGGGAGGACGGACTACGGGAGGAAGAGGGGGGGGGGAGGACGGACTACGGGAGGAAGAGGGGGGGGGGGAGGACGGACTACGGGAGGAAGAGGGGGGGGGGGGGGACGGACTACGGGAGGAAGAGGGGGGGGGAGGACGGACTACGGGAGGAAGAGGGGGGGGAGGACGGACTACGGGAGGAAGAGGGGGGGGAGGACGGACTACGGGAGGAAGAGGGGGGGGGAGGACGGACTACGGGAGGAAGAGGGGGGGGGGGGAGGACGGACTACGGGAGGAAGAGGGGGGGGGAGGACGGACTACGGGAGGAAGAGGGGGGGGAGGACGGACTACGGGAGGAAGAGGGGGGGGGGAGGACGGACTACGGGAGGAAGAGGGGGGGGGAGGACGGACTACGGGAGGAAGAGGGGGGGGGGGGGACGGACTACGGGAGGAAGAGGGAGGGCGGACTGCAGAAGAGGGAGGGACGGACGGACTGCAAGAGAGGAAGAGGGAGGGACGGACGGACTGCAGGAGAGGAAGAGGGAGGGACGGACGGACTGCAAGAGAGGAAGAGGGAGGGACGGACGGACTGCAGGAGAGGAAGAGGGAGGGACGGACGGATGGACTGCAGGAGAGGAAGAGGGAGGGACGGACGGATGGACTGCAGGAGAGGAAGAGGGAGGGACGGACGGACTGCAGGAGAGGAAGAGGGAGGGACGGACGGACTGCAGGAGAGGAAGAGGGAGGGACGGACGGATGGACTGCAGGAGAGGAAGAGGGACGGACTACAGGAGAGGAAGAGGGAGGACGGACTACAGGAGAGGAAGAGGGAGGGAGGGAGGGAGGGACGGACTACAGGAGAGGAAGAGGGAGGGAGGGACGGACTACAGGAGAGGAAGAGGGAGGGAGGGACGGACTACAGGAGAGGGAGGGAGGGACGGACTACAGGAGAGGAAGAGGGAGGGAGGGACGGACTACAGGAGAGGAAGAGGGAGGACGGACTACAGGAGAGGAAGAGGGAGGGACGGACTACAGGAGAGGAAGAGGGAGGGACGGACTACAGGAGAGGAAGAGGGAGGGAGGGACGGACTACAGGAGAGGAAGAGGGAGGGAGGGACGGACTACAGGAGAGGAAGAGGGAGGGAGGGACGGACTACAGGAGAGGAAGAGGGAGGGACGGACTACAGGAGAGGAAGAGGGAGGGAGGGACGGACTACAGGGGAGGGAGGGACGGACTACAGGAGAGGAAGAGGGAGGGAGGGACGGACTACAGGAGAGGAAGAGGGAGGGAGGGACGGACTACAGGAGAGGAAGAGGGAGGACGGACTACAGGAGAGGAAGAGGGAGGGAAGGAGGGACGGACTACAGGAGAGGAAGAGGGAGGGAGGGAGGGACGGACTACAGGAGAGGAAGAGGGAGGGACGGACTACAGGAGAGGTAGAGGGAGGGACGGACTACAGGAGAGGAAGAGGGAGGGACAGACTACAGGAGAGGAAGAGGGAGGGAGGGACGGACTACAGGAGAGGAAGAGGGAGGGAGGGACGGACTACAGGAGAGGAAGAGGGAGGGAGGGAGGGACGGACTACAGGAGAGGAAGAGGGAGGGAGGGACGGACTACAGGAGAGGAAGAGGGAGGGAGGGACGGACTACAGGAGAGGAAGAGGGAGGGAGGGACGGACTACAGGAGAGGAAGAGGGAGGGAGGGACGGACTACAGGAGAGGAAGAGGGAGGGAGGGACGGACTACAGGAGAGGAAGAGGGAGGACGGACTACAGGAGAGGAAGAGGGAGGGAGGGAGGGAGGGACGGACTACAGGAGAGGAAGAGGGAGGGAGGGAGGGACGGACTACAGGGAGAGGAGGAGAGGAAGAGGGACGGACTACAGGAGAGGAAGAGGGAGGGAGGGAGGGAGGTACTACAGGAGAGGAAGAGGGAGGGAGGGACGGACTACAGGAGAGGAAGAGGGAGGGAGGGACGGACTACAGGAGAGGAAGAGGGAGGGAGGGACGGACTACAGGAGAGGAAGAGGGAGGGAGGGACGGACTACAGGAGAGGAAGAGGGAGGGAGGGACGGACTACAGGAGAGGAAGAGGGAGGACGGACTACAGTAGAGGAAGAGGGAGGGAAGACTACAAGGGGAAGAGGTAAAAGTCAACAAAGGAAGTTTACGTTCTCTTTAACCACTTACCCACTGTTAATCCCCCTTCCTAACCAGACCAATTTTCAGCTTTCGGTGCTCTCACACTTTGAATGACAATTACTCCGTCATGCAACATTGTACCCAAAAGAATTTTGTGTCCTTTTTTTCACACAAATAGAGCTTTCTTTTGGTGGTATTTAATCACCGCTGGGTTTTTTATTTTTTGCGCTATAAATCAAAAAATACAGAAAATTCGGTAAAAAAAAATAAAAAATTTTTTCTATTAAATTATGGCAGTGTCTTACAGTGGTGGCAGAGCAGTGACCAGCGCTGTGGGCACTACACATCCAGCCCACAGCGCTGGTCCCATCTCTCCCCCTCTCCGCTTCTCTCCTCTCTGTACGGATCGGTACAGAGAGGGGAGGGAGGAACCGGCGTCATGATGTGACGCCGGTTTGTGTACATGTGATCGCTCCGTCATCGCTGCGTTTTTTTTCAAAATTGCCGTTCTTTTTTTGTTTATGGCGCAAAAAAATAAAACCGCAGAGGCGATTAAATACCACCAAAAGAAAGCTCTATTTGTGGGAAAAAAAGGACGTCAATTTTGTTTGGGAGCCACGTCGCACAACCGCGCAATTGTCAGTTAAAGCGACGCAGTGCCGAATCGCGCAAAGTGCTCTGGTCCAAAGCCAGCAAAATTTGTCCGGGGCTGAAAGTGGTTAAAGCAAAAGATAATTTTTTTTTTTTTTTTTTTTCGATCTTTTGCTTTAAAAGGTAGAGGAGAGATTTGGGGTCTCATAGACCCCCCCCAGATCTCTCCATAAAGAGGGCCTGTCATCCCTTATCTCTATTACATGAGATGTTAGTAAGAAAAATAAAATCAATTAGAGACAGTGTAAAAATAAAATAAATAAAAAACAAAAGTGTAAAGCGCCCCCATCCCTCCGCTCAAGCGAACGCCTTGTAAGCGGTATTCGCACCACACACGTGTCAGGTATGGCTGCGAATGTTATAGTGAGAGCAATAATTCTAGCCCTAGATCTCCTTTGTCACCCTAAACAGAGTAACATGTAAAAAAAATGTTTAAAGCGTTTCCTATGGAGATTTTTAATTATTGTAGTTTGACGTCATTCCACGAGCGTGCGCAATTTTTCTTTCAACCTTTTTTTATCGGAGATAATAAAGTATATGAAAACAAGCAAGAGAAAGCCATCAGAATGTGCGTGCGCACGTGGTGACAAAGTGTCCCTTAGAGGCCTTTTTGTATAATTTTTTTTTTTTTTTTTTTTGGTATTAATCAACGCAAACAGGCATGTGATGGCAAAGTGGCCCTTAGAGGTCTTTTTGCATTTTATTTTTTGGTATTAGTCAACGCAAAGAGGCACGGGGTGGTAAAGTGGCACTTAGAGGCCTTTTTGCATACATTTATTTTTTATTTTTTGGCATTAATCAACGCAAACAGGCATGTGGTGGCAAAGTGGCCCTTAGAGGTCTTTTTTTTTTTTTTTTTTTTTTTTTTTAACTCTTACACGTGCACAATGAATTTACGGATCAATACATTATTTAGTTTTGCACGTGGTGGTAATTAGGCCCATAGAGGCCTTTTTCAAAGGAGAGGGGAAAGAAATGCACAATAACATTTTATTTCTTCTTATCCATCTCCCCCCGCCCCCTATTTTTTTTTAATATGATCCAACTTTGCTTTTATTTTTTATTTTTATTTTTTTCCCGCTTTTCTCTTGTTTTTATCTTTTTGAATAGAATATTTTGATATGTGTATATAGAGTTTTGGATATTATGTAAATGTTATATATGGACACATGTCGTCGTCCTTAGTTGACTGCTAAGCTGAATTCTAATAAAATAAAAAAGTTAATTATAAAAAAAAAAAAGAAGAATGTGCGTGCACAATTTTAACCACTTCAATACCGGGCACTTAGACACCTTCCTGCCCAGGACGATTTTCAGCTTGCATCGCTGTAGAAATTTGAATGACAATTGTGCGGTAATACAACACTGTACCCAAACAATTTTTTTTTTTATCATTTTGTTCCCACAAATAGAGCTTTCTTTTGGTGGTATTTGATCAGCTCTGCGTTTTTTTTTTTTTTTTTTTTTTTTTTGCGCAACAAATAAAAAAAGACCGAAAATTTTGAAAAAATAAGTTTTTCTTTGTTTCTGTTAAAATTTTTTGTAAATAAGTAAGTTTCCTTCTTCAATGACGGGCACCGATGTGGCTGCACTGATGAGGTGGCACTGGTATGCAGCACTGATGGGCACTCATAGGTGGCACTTATGGGTGGCACGGATGGGCACTGATAGGTGGCATTGCTGGGCATCACTGATTTTATTTTGGTACATGATGGTGCAAGTCAGTTCGAATTTGTGGGCACTGACTGGCACAGATTGGGCATCATTTGCACATGTGGATGGCCAGGGGGTACATACCACAACATATCCACATGTTGCCCACTTCCCTGGTGGTCCAGGCGGCTTCCCTGGTGGTCCAGTGTGGGCATCTGAGGGGGGGCTGCGCTGATAAACAATCAGCACAGACCCCTCCTGTCAGGAGAGCCGCCGATCGGCTCTCCTCTACTCGTGTCTGTCAGACGCGAGTGAGGAAAAGCCGATCACCGGCTTTTCCTGTTTACATTGTAATACCTTAATAATAAAGGAATATTCAGCATTTCTGTATTAGAAATTTTTTTTTTTTTTTTTTTTTATTGGATATAACTAACAAACATACCATATCATAACCAAAGCAATAAAAACAAAGTCGTTCCCTTATCTAAAACACAATTCATTTATAACAACCAAAGAAAAATATATATGTATGAAAAAGAGAGCGTAAAGTAACACCTCCACCTCCCCGATTATTGCAAAGTTTTCTGCTGTATCCATTGGACGGCTTTATTCTCAATCCCAGGACAGCGGGGCCAACCAACAGCCCCCCCCCCCCCCCCACTGAATGATAGAAGGACATGGCTGAAAAACTGATTTTGGGGACTTGTGTCTCCGGCAATACTGGGTCTGACCACCGGGTGTCGCTATTACTAATTTCTAAAACAGAATGAAGACACAACTTCCTGGATCTTTTTTTTTCAATGGAGGTCTGAGATAAAACACTTCCATCAGAACCTGGTTATGGTCAACTATATTGTTACAAAAAGTGGCAAAATCTAGCGACAGGATGGGGGGCATCGCTAACCTGTTAGAAGGGTATGTGTTGAAATTCCCCATAACAATGTTGAGTTATGAAAGAGCCACATTTTGCCCAATTATTTTCTCTAAAATTCTGCAATATATTGGAGTTAAAATGTCAGATCTGTACAATACTGACGTCTGCTGGTGGGTACAGAGTACTGCATTTTCCAAGCTGTAACTGTCAGATTAATACAATACTGATATCTGCTGGTGGGTACAGAGTACTGCACTTTCCAATCTGTAACTGTCAGATCAGTACAATACTGACATCTGCTGGTGGGTACAGAGTACTGCACTTTCCAAGCTGTAACTGTCAGATCAGTACAATACTGACATCTGCTGGTGGGTACAGAGTACTGCACTTTCCAATCTGTAACTGTCAGATCAGTACAATACTGACATCTGCTGGTGGGTACAGAGTACTGCACTTTCCAAGCTGTAACTGTCAGATCAGTACAATACTGACACCTGCTGGTGGGTAGAGAGTAATACACTATTCATACTGTAACTGTTAGGTCAGTACAATGCTGACATATGATGGTGGGCATAATTACTGCATCATGTTAAGCTGTGGCTATTAGATCAGTACAATATTGACATCTGCTGGTAAGTGGAATGTACTGCATGATCGGAATTGTAACTGTTGGGTCAGTACAATGCTGACATCTGCTGGTGAGTATGAGTACTGCATCACTTTTAGCTGCAACTATTAGATCAGTTCAATACTGACATCTGCTGGTTGGTATAATGTACTGCATATTCCAAGCTGTAACTGTTGGATTAGTACAATACTGTCTGCTGACAGTTTAGTAGTAAGTAATGCAAGCTGTAATTGTGAACTCGGTACAATACTGACATCTGCTGGTGGAAAGTGAGTATTGCACCCTCTAAGTTTCTCAATACCAGTTTAGTACACTACTGACATCCGCTGGTGGGTATGTTGTACTGCATGCTTTAAGCTGTTCCTCTCAAATCAGTGTAATTGTGACATCTGCTGGTTGTTGGAGTGTACTGCAGTTTACAAGCTTGTAATTGGCCTTGATGTATTTCTAAAATGTATGCAAGCAAAGCCTACAAGAGGGCAGAGGGTATTGTGTGGTCCAGTGCTCGCATAGAGTAATGCTGACATCTGCTGGTGGAAAGTGAGTATTGCACACTATAATTTTCTCAATGCCAGTTTGATACAATACTGACTTCTGCTGGTTGAAAGGGAGTATTGCACCCTCTAAGTTTCTCAATACCAGTTTAGTACACTACTGACATCTGCTGGTGGAAAATGAGTTTTGCACCCTCTGAGTTTCTCAATACCAGTTTAGTACACTACTGACATCCGCTGGTGGGTATGTCATACTGCATGCTTTAAGCTGTTCCTCTCAAATCAGTGTAATTGTGACATCTGCTGGTTGTTGGAGTGTACTACAGTTTACAAGCTTGTAATTGGCATTGATGTATTTCTAAAATGTATGCAAGCAAAGCCTACAAGAGGGCAGAGGGTATTGCGTGGTCCAGTGCTCGTTGACATCTGCTGGTGGATGGTAAGTCTTACATGCATAAACCATGCAATCACCACT
Organism: Lithobates sylvaticus; assembly: GCA_028564925.1. Taxonomy (NCBI): domain Eukaryota; kingdom Metazoa; phylum Chordata; class Amphibia; order Anura; family Ranidae; genus Lithobates; species Lithobates sylvaticus. The sequence goes on from CM053029.1 coordinate 50,463,650, forward strand.
TTAGCCCCCTGCTGCCACCTTCTGGTAGGTAGAAGGCACTGCGTCTTCCAAGCTGATAATTGTATACGTGATGCAAGTTATAGGATGGATCCACTTGTCTGCTTGCTCCGCACATGTAATCCAACCTCCTCTATTGTCCCTTTTATGTAAAGGGCCACCAAATATTCTTGTCCACCTATATAAATCTAGTGTACGGTGAGAGCTGTCCATCGTGTCATTCCTCCTTCTGCTCAGTAGGTGGAGTCAATGGCGTTCATGGTGGAGTCCATCTCATGGCGGAAGGACACCCTGGCTTTCCCGCTGAAGTAGGCCCGGTTTGGTCGTGAGTCTGTATCGCTGCCCGAGGAGTTGGTGGAGCGGAGCCTAGGCTTCTCCTCCTCCACGGGAGGGGGGGTAGGTGGCTCTGTGGGGGGAGGAGAGGGAGAAAAAAAATTATATGAGGAAGAGCTTTGGATAGAGTGGGTGAGGAATAATGAGCCCCCGTAATGTGCATTTCCCTTCATACATCAGGGAGGGTGTTGTGGGCACTACAGACAGTTCGTGTTTCACAGTGATGCCCCACTGTGCCCCATGAGCACTCACCTTCCTGAGTCTTGCTCTTCTTCCTCTCTTTCCTCCTTCCGTACCAAGGGAAGCACTGCAGAGCCTTCACCCCCATACTGAGCTAAAAGAGAGAGAGAAGGAAATATATATTATCCCTATATAGATAGAACACGGGGGTCCAGGCCCCAAAGGATCACACAGTGGACCCCTATACCATACGGGGGTCCCAGCACAAAAGGATCACACAGAGGACCCCTATACAGATATGGGGGTCCCAGCACCAAAGGGTCACACAGAGGACCCCTATACAGATATGGGGGTCCCAGCACCAAAGGGTCACACAGAGGACCCCTATACAATATGGGGGTCCCGGCACCAAAGGATCACACAGGGGACCCCTATACAATATGGGGGTCCCAGCACCAAAGGATCACACAGAGGACCCCTATACAGATATGGGGGTCCCAGCACCAAAGGATCACACAGAGGACCCCTATACAGATATGGGGGTCCCAGCACCAAAGGATCACACAGAGGACCCCTATACAGATATGGGGGTCCCGGCACCAAAGGATCACACAGAGGACCCCTATACAATATGGGGGTCTCAGCACCAAAGGATCACACAGAGGACTCCTATACAATATGGGGGTCCCAGCACCAAAGGATCACACAGAGGACCCCTATACAATATGGGGGTCTCAGCACCAAAGGATCACACAGAGGACCCCTATACAATATGGGGGTCCCAGCACCAAAGGATCACACAGAGGACCCCTACACAGATATAGGGGGGTCTCAGCACTGAATTACCCTACAGATGACCCCAATACAAATAGAATATGGGGGTCCCAGCACTGAATTATCACTAGAGGACCCCTATAGAGATAGTATATGGGGGTCTGGGTGCTGAATCATACAGATGACCTGTATACAGATATAATATGTGGGTCCCGCCACTGAGTCATTGTACAGATGACCCCTAAACAGATCGGGGAGGGGGGGGGTCTCGGCCCTTAATTATCCTACAGGTGACCCCTATACAGGTATGACATGGGGGTCCTATCATTGAATTATACAGATGACCCCTACACAGGTATAATATGGGGGTCCCGGCACTGAATCATCCTACAGGGGAACCCCTATACAGATATGACATGGGGGTCCCAGCGCTGAATTATCCTATAGATGACCCTTATGGAAATATAATATCGGGGTCCCAGCAATGACATATCATACAGATGACCCCTATACAGCTATAATATGGGGTCCTATCATTGAATTATACATATGACCCCTCTACAGGTATAATATGGGGGTCCCAGTACTGAATTGTCCTACAGGTGACCCCTATACAGATATAATACGGGGGTCCCAGCACTGAATTATCCTACAGGTGACCCCTATACAGGTATAATACGGGGGTCCCAGCACTGAATTATCCTACAGGTGAGCCCTATACAGATATAATACGGGGGTCCCAGCACTGAATTATCCTACAGGTGACCCCTATACAGATATAATACGGGGGTCCCAGCACTGAATTATCCTACAGGTGACCCCTATACAGATATAATACGGGGGTCCCAGCACTGAATTATCCTACAGGTGACCCCTATACAGATATAATACGGGGGTCCCAGCACTGAATTATCCTACAGGTGACCCCTATACAGATATGACATGGGGGTCCCAGCACTGAATTATCCTACAGGTGACCCCTATACAGATATAATATGGGGGTCCTATAATTGAATTATAAAGATGACCCCTCTACAGGTATACTATGGGGGTCCCAGCGCTGAATTATCCTACAGATGACCCTTATGGAAATATAATATGGGGGTCCCCTCACTGAATTATCATACAGATGACCCCTATACAGATATAATACGGGGGTCCTATCATTGAATTATACAGATATAATACGGGGGCCCCGGGTCCTGTGAGTTTCCCTCTTGTAGATACTTGTATAATATGAGAGATCTGTGTATACAGAGACATACTTCTCATACCACACATACCTCCTCCAGACATACAACACCCTATTCCCCTCCCCCATACTGCCCCCCCCCCCCACCCCATGGTGATCAATAACCAACCACGGCGCCTCTACAGCAAAAAAAAAGGTTTATAACATTAAGAAATGCCATGCAACCATTGCTGGAGGGGGGGGGGGGGGGGGGGGGGGGGGGGGGAGTAGATGGGAAGTGGCTGCAAAGAGGCTGCAGGAGACCAGCAGCACTGAGAAGAACAAAGTATTAAGGTGAAACCAAGTACGGCGAGTGTGTGAGGAAGAAGAAGCGCAGGGAGCCAATCAGCTCATTTGCTAACTAGGAACATGCTGATAGGGGGAGAAAGCAGAGTGACAGAGAGATGGGCTCATCACTGTGCAATCACCAATACATTGTTACATGTACTTCCTTACATACAAGCAGAGTAAGTACCCGACCTGATAACAGACTGTTCCAGCCCTGTACATCAGAGCTCAGACTGGGAGAGGCAGAATAAGTATCAAGAGCCAATACAGAGGGTTGCAGTGAAAGGACCATGCTGATAGGAGGAAAGAGCACTGTGATAGGAGGAGAGAGCATGCTGATAGGAGGAGAGAGCACGGTGATAGGAGGAGAGAGCATGGTGATAGGAGGAGAGAGCACGGTGATAGGAGGAGAGAGCACGGTGATAGGAGGAAGGAGCACGGTGATAGGAGGAGAGAGCATGGTGATAGGAGGAGAGAGCACGGTGATAGGAGGAGAGAGCATGGTGATAGGAGGAGAGAGCACGGTGATAGGAGGAGAGAGCACGGTGATAGGAGGAAGGAGCACGGTGATAGGAGGAGAGAGCATGGTGATAGGAGGAGAGAGCACGGTGATAGGAGGAGAGAGCATGGTGATAGGAGGAGAGAGCATGGTGATAGGAGGAGAGAGCATGGTGATAGGAGGAAGGAGCATGGTGATAGGAGGAGAGAGCACGGTGATAGGAGGAAGGAGCATGGTGATAGGAGGAGAGAGCATGGTGATAGGAGGAGAGAGCACGGTGATAGGAGGAAGGAGCACGGTGATAGGAGGAAGGAGCACGGTGATAGGAGGAGAGAGCATGGTGATAGGAGGAGAGAGCATGGTGATAGGAGGAGAGAGCATGGTGATAGGAGGAGAGAGCATGGTGATAGGAGGAAGGAGCATGGTGATAGGAGGAGAGAGCACGGTGATAGGAGGAAGGAGCACGGTGATAGGAGGAAGGAGCATGGTGATAGGAGGAAGGAGCACAGTGATAGGAGGAAGGAGCACGGTGATAGGAGGAAGGAGCATGGTGATAGGAGGAAGGAGCACAGTGATAGGAGGAAGGAGAATGCTGATAGGAGGAAGGAGCACGGTGATAGGAGGAAGGAGCACAGTGATAGGAGGAAGGAGCATGGTGATAGGAGGAAGGAGCACGGTGATAGGAGGAAGGAGCACAGTGATAGGAGGAAGGAGCATGGTGATAGGAGGAGAGAGCACGGTGATAGGAGGAAGGAGCATGGTGATAGGAGGAAGGAGAATGCTGATAGGAGGAAGGAGCACGGTGATAGGAGGAAGGAGCACGGTGATAGGAGGAGAGAGCACAGTGATAGGAGGAAGGAGCACGGTGATAGGAGGAAGGAGCACGGTGATAGGAGGAAGGAGCACGGTGATAGGAGGAAGGAGCACGGTGATAGGAGGAAGGAGCACGGTGATAGGAGGAAGGAGAATGCTGATAGGAGGAAGGAGCACGGTGATAGGAGGAAGGAGCACGGTGATAGGAGGAAGGAGCACGGTGATAGGAGGAAGGAGCACGGTGATAGGAGGAAGGAGCACGGTGATAGGAGGAGAGAGCACGGTGATAGGAGGAAGGAGCACGGTGATAGGAGGAGAGAGCACGGTGATAGGAGGAAGGAGCACGGTGATAGGAGGAAGGAGCACGGTGATAGGAGGAAGGAGCACGGTGATAGGAGGAAGGAGCACGGTGATAGGAGGAAGGAGCACGGTGATAGGAGGAAGGAGCACGGTGATAGGAGGAAGGAGCAAAGTGATAGGAGGAAGGAGCACGGTGATAGGAGGAAGGAGCACGGTGATAGGAGGAAGGAGCACGGTGATAGGAGGAGTGAGCACGGTGATAGGAGGAAGGAGCACGGTGATAGGAGGAAGGAGCACAGTGATAGGAGGAAGGAGCACGGTGATAGGAGGAAGGAGCACGGTGATAGGAGGAGAGAGCATGGTGATAGGAGGAGAGAGCACGGTGATAGGAGGAAGGAGCACGGTGATAGGAGGAGAGAGCACGGTGATAGGAGGAAGGAGCATGGTGATAGGAGGAAGGAGCACAGTGATAGGAGGAAGGAGCACGGTGATAGGAGGAAGGAGCACAGTGATAGGAGGAAGGAGCATGGTGATAGGAGGAAGGAGCACGGTGATAGGAGGAAGGAGCACGGTGATAGGAGGAGAGAGCACGGTGATAGGAGGAAGGAGCACGGTGATAGGAGGAAGGAGCACAGTGATAGGAGGAAGGAGCACGGTGATAGGAGGAAGGAGCACGGTGATAGGAGGAAGGAGCACAGTGATAGGAGGAAGGAGCACAGTGATAGGAGGAAGGAGCACGGTGATAGGAGGAAGGAGCATGGTGATAGGAGGAAGGAGCACGGTGATAGGAGGAAGGAGCACAGTGATAGGAGGAAGGAGCATGGTGATAGGAGGAGAGAGCACGGTGATAGGAGGAAGGAGCACGGTGATAGGAGGAGAGAGCACGGTGATAGGAGGAAGGAGCATGGTGATAGGAGGAAGGAGCACGGTGATAGGAGGAAGGAGCACGGTGATAGGAGGAAGGAGCACGGTGATAGGAGGAAAGAGCATGGTGATAGGAGGAAGGAGCACGGTGATAGGAGGACAGAGCATGCTGATAGGAGGAGAGAGCACGGTGATAGGAGGAAAGAGCATGGTGATAGGAGGAAGGAGAATGCTGATAGGAGGAAGGAGCATGGTGATAGGAGGAAGGAGAATGCTGATAGGAGGAAGGAGCATGGGGACAGTGAGATGAGCTCATCACTGTGCTGCTTCTCCTTCCACTGTCCAGTCACAGGCTGTGGGGGAAGAAGCAGGTTGAATGAAGCCGGTCATCACACTGAGGACCTCTAGTGGCAGACAAAGATTACTGCAGGGAAAACCTCTGGATTGAAGGCAAAGCTGATTCCTTTTATTTAGCTGTTTATTGATGATTCATTTTTTTATCTTATTGTTTTTCCTGGAGTTCTGCTTTAAAGTCTGATTGGGGAAGGCTCAGTGCAGCAAAGTTACAGCGCTATTAAACCCCATATATTTATATATACAGCTTACCAATCATTAGAGGTGGTGGCTGCTTTAGTTTTCTTTTTCTTTTTTTTCCCCCTGTTCTCATCTGGTGATCTGACCAGTAACTCACCCCCCCCCCCCCCCCCACACACTCTGGATGAAGGAGCACAGGGGCAGACAGCTACATTGTCAGTCTCGGGGGGGGGGGGGGGTGTTAGCAGATTTAAATACACTGACAAATTGATGCTGATTTCCAGCTCAACTAATCAATTACATCAAACAGTTGTTTTTCTTTTTTCGGGATGAAGGTTTTACACAAATAAATAAAAGCACCCCCTGTCAGTTCTAAATGGTTTGCCTCATCTCTGTAACTGCTGGAGAGCTTGTTCTTTTGAAAAAAACAAAAACAAAAAAACAACAGATTGGACTGGCTGGATCGCCAGATGAAAAAAAAAAAAAGGAAAACAAATGCGGCCGTCACATCTAAGAACTGGTGAGCTGCAGTATAATACATGTTTGCAGCGGGAGGTTCATTGTGACATCACAATAGACCTTTCCAGAAAGAAGAAAAGTGAAATGACTGTCACCTGACACAGACGGGGTCAGGGGTCAGGGGTCAGAGGGATCAGCACAGGGGGGGGGGGAGCCAAGGCTATTCTCAGATGAAGTAAATGGAGGGGGGAGTGGAGTCTAAAATAATCTGCAGGCTAAAGCACTGAAAAATCGTTTTAAAAAGTTTTAAATGCTGACTTGCGTCGCTTTCCCTTTAAATAAATAAAGGAAGAATTGTGTCCACTTGTAATTCACCTCGGAGCAAATCTGACCCTCCAGGAAGAGTCAATTCTCCAGCACAACCCCCCCCCCCCCCCCCCAGCTTTGTATACAATAATATTCAATAATAATATCATTATTATTATTATTATTAATAATTATATATATATCATCTCTCTATATCAATAGTAATAATATCAATAATAATCATAATATCATCATCATCAATATCAATAGTCATAATAATAATAATAATAATAATAATAAATAATAACAACAATATTATCATACATTTTAATAATATTATTAATAATAATAATAATAATATCATCATCATCAATATCTATAGTAATAATAATAAGATCAATATTATTATTTTTAATAACAGTATTAATAATATCATCATCAATATTAACAGTAATAATATTATATTATTATTATTAATAACATCAATATCAATAATAATAATATCAATATTATTAATATGTATTGATATTATTATTGATATTATGATTATTACTATTGATATTGATGATGATAATATTATTATTATTATTGATACTGATGATATTATTATTACTATTGATGTTGATAGTATTATTATTATTATTATTATTATTAATATCATCATCAATATCAATAATAACATCATCAATAAAAATAATATCATCATCTATATCAATAGTAATAATAATATCATCAATAATAATATCAATATATCATGATTGATATCAATAGTCATAATAATAAAAATATCATCTATATTAATATCTATAGTAATAATAGTAGTGATAATAATAATATCCATATTATTAATAAATCATAATAATAATAATAATATCAGTATTAATATTAAAAATAATAAAAATAATAATAATATCATCAATATTAATAGTAAGAATAATATTATTATTGATATTATTGTTATTATTGATATTGATGATGATAATATTATTACTATTGATACTGATGATGATATTATTATTACTATTGATGTTGATATTAATATTATTATTATTATTATTATTATTATTATTAATAATAATATCATCATCAATATCAATAACAACATCATCAATATTAATAATAATAGTATTATCAATATTAATAATAATAATATCAATAAAAATATCATCATCTATATCAATAGTAATAATAATATCATCAATAATAATATCAATATATCATGATTGATATCAATAGTCATAATAATAAAAAAATATCATCTACATTAATATCTATAGTAATAATAGTAGTGATAATAATAATATCAATAGTATTAATAAATCATAATAATAATATCAGTATTAATATTACAAATAATAAAATAATAATATCATCATCAATATTAATAGTAAGAATAATATTATTATTGATATTGATGATGATATTATTATTACTATTGATATTATTATTATTATTATTATTAATAATAATAATATTATCATCAATATCAATACTAACATCATCAATATTAATAATAATAGTATTATCAATATTAATAATAATATCAATAAAAATAATATCATCATCTTTATCAATAGTAATAATAATATTATTATTGATATTATTGTTATTATTGATATTGATGATGATATTATTATTATTAATATTATTATTGATGTTGATATTATTATTAATATTATTATTGATGATGATATTATTATTATCAATATCAACAGTAATAATAACATCATCAATAATAATACCGATAACAATGTCATCAATATCAATAGTAATAATAATAATAAGTGCAAATCTGCTCCCAAGGGCCATCCAACTGCTTGGATCAGGACTGGGGGCTCTTGAGAGACGGGAGGGGGGGGGGGGGGGGCTGTGATGTTCTCAGGAAGCGATGTACAGCCCCCTGCTGGCCCCTCCCACCAGCCATGATCTGCCAGCATTGCATATAGACACACAGAGACCCAGTGATGACGTCAATGGACCTAAAATAATGTGTGCAATGAAGATGGAAAGGATTTATTTAAAATAATGTCATCAGCATGTTGATGAAGGAGGAGGAAGGAACCAGGGAAAGCTAAATAAAAGATAGAATATAGAATAAACTCCAACTTTAAAGGGAGTAAATCTTTGTCCCTGCTGCTGCTGGTATAGGAAATGACAAACGGTGAGAAATGGGATCTGGAATGTTAATGAAGAGGGATAATCTGAAATTAGGGGTGGTCCAATTAGTCCTGAGATGTACCCAATCCCTAGGGGCCCCGGCAAAGGACTGACTGGGGCCCCCATAAGTCTGCAGTCCGGGATCCCATCTGTGATTGGTGTCGGGATGAAGGTCGGTGTCTGGAATGGTGTCGATGTGATTCTACAGATGACCTTATAGGGTCAGAATGCCATATTCTTCTGATGGAGGAGCCGCGCTATTTTAAGTTCCAGCCTCCCGTCTGAACCATAAGCGGGGCCACCATAGACGGGACAGTAATTACAAGTACAACATGATGGCACTATGACATGGTAATGCATACTACCTGTGCTAGGGCACAAGAGCTTACACCCTCACACCAGTCCCTGCCCCCAAGAGCTTACACTCTCACACCAGTCCCTGCCCCCAAGAGCTTACACTCTCACACCAGTCCCTGCCCCCAAGAGCTTACACTCTCACACCAATCCCTGCCCCCAAGAGCTTACACTCTCACACCAATCCCTGCCCCCAAGAGCTTACACTCTCACACCAGTCCCTGCCCCCAAGAGCTTACACTCTCACACCAGTCCCTGCCCCCAAGAGCTTACACTCTCACATCAATCCCTGGCCCCAAGGGCTTACACCCTAAGGTCCCCAATCTAACACACACACACACACACACCTCTGATGTGATGATGGGGGACCTCTGATGTGATGAGGGGACCTCTGATGTGATGAGGGGACCTCTGATGTGATGGAGGACCTCTGATGTGATGGGGGACCTCTAATGTGATGGGGGACCTCTGATGTGATGGAGGACCTCTGATGTGATGGAGGACCTCTGATGTGATGGAGGACCTCTGATGTGATGGGGGGACCTAGGATGTGATGGAGGACCTCTGATGTGATGGGGGGACCTAGGATGTGATGGAGGACCTCTGATGTGATGGGGGACCTAGGATGTGATGGAGGACCTCTGATGTGATGGGGGGACCTCTGATGTGATGGGGGGACCTAGGATGTGATGGAGGACCTCTGCTGTGATGGGGACCTCTGATGTGATGGGGGACCTCTGATGTGCTGGGGGGACCTCTGATGTGATGGAGGACCTCTGATGTGATGGAGGGACCTCTGATGTGATGGAGGACCTCTGATGTGATGGAGGACCTCTGATGTGATGGAGGACCTCTGATGTGATGGGGGGACCTAGGATGTGATGGAGGACCTCTGATGTGATGGGGACCTCTGATGTGATGGGGGGACCTCTGATGTGATGAGGGGACCTCTGATGTGATGAGGGACCTCTGATGTGATGGGGGGACCTCTGATGTGATGGGGGACCTCTGATGTGATGAGGGGACCTCTCATGTAATGATGGGGACCTCTCATGTGATGGGGGACCTCTGATGTGATGGGGGGACCTCTGATGTGATGGGAGGTCTCTGATGTGATGGGGGACCTCTGATGTGATGGGAGGACCTCTGATGTGATGGGGGGGGGGACCTCTGATGTGATGAGGGGACCTCTCATGTGATGGGGGGACCTCTCATGTAATGATGGGGACCTCTGATGTGATGGGAGGTCTCTGATGTGATGGGGGACCTCTGATGTGATGAGGGGACCTCTCATGTGATGGGGGGGACCTCTCATGTGATGGGGGACCTCTGATGTGATGGGGGACCTCTGATGTGATGGGGGGACCTAGGATGTGATGGAGGACCTCTGATGTGATGGGGGGACCTCTGATGTGATGGGGGACCTCTGATGTTATGGGGGACCTCTGATGTGGTGGAGGACCTCTGATGTGGTGGAGGACCTCTAATGTGATGGGGGGATCTCTGATGTGGTGGGGGAGGGGACCTCTGATGTGATGGGGGACCTCTGATGTGATGGGGAGCCTCTGATGTGATGGGGGACCTCTCATGTGATGGGGGGACCTCTCATGTGATGGGGGGACCTCTGATGTGATGGGGGACCTCTCATGTGATGGGGGGACCTCTGATGTGATGGGGGACCTCTGATGTGATGGGGGACCTCTGATGTGATGGGGGACCTCTGATGTGATGGGGGACCTCTGATGTGATGGGGGACATCTGATGTGGTGGAGGACCTCTGATGTGGTGGAGGACCTCTAATGTGATGGGGGGATCTCTGATGTGGTGGGGGAGGGGACCTCTGATGTGGTTGGGGAAGGGACCTCAGATGTGATCACATACTATACTCATGGCCCGTGTCTCCTACCTCCTGCACATGGCGGGGGACAGGGGGACCCAACACTCCCAAAACTGCTGAATGCCAAAGTGACTGGTGGAGGCTGCGGTGCTGGAGTAGAGAGGAGGCTCAGACCCCCCGAAAGGGAATAGAATACCTCTTGTACTGGGGGAAAAGAGCCATTAGGATTTCTTTAGAGACCGTGACAGGGTCACTTTAGGGCATGCTAGAGTGATTTCTTAACCAGCGAAGTCATTTTAGAATGCCTAAAGTTCTGTTTAACACTCCCTAAAGCTGATCCCCAGTCAATCAGATACAATACATATTTGGACCAGGTTGTAGCTGCCAAAAGATTTGTAATTTTGTTCATCCAGGCCTGTAATTTACACAGCTCAGCTCTGTCTGGCAGGAGACCCTCATTTTTCTCTGCTGCATTTCCACTTCCACATCTGCGGAGTCACTTCTGACAAGTTTTCCCGACACCAAGAAAAAACAAAAATGTGACAAGGGAGAGGGAGTCGGAATTATGTACACACGATCGGAATTTCCGCCAACGGATTTTGTTGTCGGAAAATTTGAGATCCAGATCTCAAATTTTGTTTGTCGGAAGTCTAGACGGAAAATGTCCGATGGAGCCCACGCACGGTCGGAATTTCCGACAACAAGCTCCCATTGAACATTCTCCGTCAGAAATTCCAACCATATGTACGCGGCATAAGTGTGTCTTAAAGCAGGGAGGCAACAGGGACTTCCTGAGGGCATGATCCTTGTGATTGGCTGTCACAGTGGTCACATGATTGCAAGCCCATCCTGCCAACTCCTGATCGCAGAGACCGTGAGCTGCCCGCTTGGTCACTGTGCTGGGAGCGTGCATTGGACGTGCTCTCAGCGCATAAATCTTGCCCCCCCATCCCCCATGGAAGCATATGTGTGGAGTGTGGGAGCTAAGGTCCACCCACCCTGCCACCGTATATATATATATATATGTATGTATGTATATAACTTTTCTAAGAGGTTCACATGCTGTTATGGTCATCCTCTAACTTCAATATTTAGAACTAGCATGCAGATCAAGAAAGTCAAAGAAGAGACAGAGAAGAGTCAGAGAATAGTCAGAGAAGAGTCAGAGAAGAGAAAAGTGAGAAAAGAGATATAGAAAAGTCAGAGAAAAGTCAGAGAAGAGTCAGAGAAGAGTCAGAGAAGAGTCAGAGAAGAGTCAGAGAAAAATCAGAGAAGAGTCTGAAAAGAGACAGAGAACAGAAAAGTCAGAAAAGAGTTATAGAAGAGTCACAGAAGAGTCAGAGAAAAGTCAGAGAAAAGTCAGAAGAGACAGAGAAGAGACAGAGAAGAGTCAGAGACGAGTCAGAGACGAGTCAGAGAACAGATAAGTCAGAAAAAAGTTATAGAAGAGTCAGAGGAAAGTCAGAGAAGAGTCTGAGAGTCAGAAAGGGGTTATAGAAGAGTCAGAGAAGAGACAGAGAAGAGTCAGAGAAGAGTCAGAGACGAGTCAGAGAACAGAAAAGTCAGAAAAAAATTATAGAAGAGTCAAAGGAAAGTCAGAGAAGAGTCTAAGAAAAGTCAGAAGAGTCAGAGAAGAGACAGAGAAAAGTCAGAGAAGAGACAGAGAAGAGTCAGAAAAGAGTTATAGAAGAGTCAGAGGAAAGTCAGAGAAGAGTCAAAGAAAAGTCAGAGAACAGAAAAGTCATTAAAGAGTCATAGAAAAGTCAGAGAAAAGTCAGAGAAGAGTCAGAGAAAAGTCAGAGAAGAGTCAGAGAAAAGTCAGAGAAGAGTCAGAGAACAGAAAAGTCAGAAAAGAGTTATAGAAGAGTCGGAGAAGAGTCAGAGAAGAGTCAGAGAACAGAAAAGTCAGAAAAGAGTTATAGAAGAGTCAGAGGAAAGTCAGAGAAAAGTCAGAGAAAAGTCAGAAAAGAGTTATAGAAGAGTCAGAGAAGAGTCAGAGGTTTCTAATTCGGTGACACAACATATGGAAGCCAGGAAAGCAGCATGCCAGCAGATTCTGAAGTCTGCCTTGGATTGGTTTAGGATGGTTCAGTTGCTGTTGAGGACGGGGATATCAGAAACAGGCCTCATGAGAAATAGGTGATGTTATGAGCCCGCTGAGCTCTTATCTCCTGCATGCCGACCTATGTCCTATATACATAGAATGTACACGGCGGGGTGTGAGGAGCACACCTGAACCTGACAATCCAGTCTGCAGTTCCCCCGGCTAGGCTGAGGCTGGGACACCCCGAGGTGTGAAGGAGACGCAGGGGGCGGGGCCACCTGGCTGCTAAAAATGGGACTTGTTGTCAATCTCATTAATATTAAACAGATGACAATACTGGGATTAGTTCCCAGAACAGGTGACACCCTTACACTGAATTCACATTATAGGGTTTGGTAAACATATGTTAAAACATCTCTCCATGCATACAGTATGTATCACTCCATGCATATGTATGTTATTGAGCGTTGTCTCGACACACACATTCATTTCAATGGGCAGCCCTACGCCTGGGAAATGCAGCAAAGTAGCTCATGCGGCTTTTTGATCTGCAAGCATTGTGCCGCGGTTTTCACAGGTTCAAAACAATGCTACAGTGTGATTGCAGCGCCATTGACATGGAAGGCTTATTGCTCCTCCATGTGTGTCGGGGGACATGCGCACTATTCTGCAATTTCCTGACAGGCACAGAAACGCATTGCTCTCTAGCAGACATGCGGGGGTGATATTGATTCTTACCGGCAACCCAACACAATGGCAAACATGTACATTTCAGCATGCGCCAAATCACAGAGTGCCGCCGCATCATACAGTCTGGTGTTGTGGGATTTTACAAAAGCCTCAAAGACTCCTTTCCCCATGTAACTTGTATGTGGAATAGCCCATTAAGATGAATATTTGTATGGGTGGGTAGTATAGTTATGGGTATGGGTAGTATTTGTATGGGTGGTATAGTTATGGGTACAAGTAGTTTGGTTAGTATTTGTATGGGTAGTAAGGGTAAATAATATTTGGGTGGGTAGTATAGGTATGTGTATAAGTAGTATGGTTGGGTAGTATAGTTATAGGTAGGAGTAGTATGGGTAGTATTTGTATGAGCAGTATGGGTTGGTAATATTTGTATGGTAGTATAGTTATGGGTAGGAGTAGTAGGTAGTATTTGTATGGGTACTATAGTTATAGGTAGGAGTAGTATTTGTATGTGTAGTATAGTAAAGGGTATGAGTAGTATGGATAATATTTGTATGGGTAGTATTTATATGGTAATGAAGTTATGGGTATGAGTAGCATGGGTAGTATTTGTATAGTAGTATAGTTATGGGCATGAGTAGTTTGGGTAGTATGTGTATGGTAGTATAGTTATGGGTATGGGTAGTATTTGTATGGTAATAAAGTTATGGGTATGAGTAGCATGGGTAGTATTTGTATGATAGTATAGTTATGTGTATGAGTAGCATGGGTAGTATTTGTATGATAGTATGGTTATGGGTATGAGTAGCATGGGTAGTATTTGTATAGAAGTATGGTTATGAGTAGTATGGGTAGTATTTGTATGAGCAGTATGGATGGGAAGTATTTGTATGGGTAGTATAGTTATGGGTATGAGTAGTATGGATAATATTTGTATGGGTAGTATAGTTATGGGTATGAGTAGTATGGATAATATTTGTATGGGTAGTATAGTTATGGGTATGAGTAGTATGGGTAGTATTTGTATGGCAGTATAGTTAAGGGCATGAGTAGTTTGGGTAGTATTTGTATGGGTAGTATAGTTATGGGTATGAGTAGTATGGGTAGTATTTGTATGGCAGTATAGTTAAGGGCATGAGTAGTTTGGGTAGTATTTGTATGGTAGTATAGTTATGGGTATGGTTAGTATTTGTATGATACTAAAGTTATGGGTATGAGTAGCATGGGTAGTATTTGTATAGTAGTATAGTTATGGGCATGAATAGTAGGTAGTATTTGTATGGCTAGTATAGCTAAAGGTAGGAGTAGTATGGGTAGTATTTGTATGAGCAGTATGGATGGGTAGTATTTTTATGGTAGTATAGTTATGGATATGAATAGTATGGATAATATTGGTATGGGTAGTATAGTTATGGGTATGAATAGTATGGGTAGTATGCTTGGGTAGTATAGTTATGGGTATGAGTAGTATGGGTAGTAGTATTTGTATGGGTGGGTAGTATTGTTACAAGCATGGGCAACATTCAGTTCTGCATATTACAAGGGATTGCCCCATATCTCACACCTCCTGTTGAACTACATGAAATAGATGAGGCAGCCCTTATAATGACAGTTGTAGTTGGGGGGGGGGGGGGTGTATATCCCATGACTACCTGCTGAGGGGGATCACACTATTCTATATCTATGGATGACACACCATCTGACATTCCAGTATTGGGTGGAGAGGGGGCCTCCTGGCTGTGGTATTGGTTCGGGTTGGGGGAATAAATAAGGAATGGATGGGATGTGGAAGACATGGACATTGCCTTCCACATGCCTGTTCTTTGTGGGGAAGGTGCTGCTCCAGGTTCCCTTCAGTGCTGCTCACAAAGGTGCAGGCATTAGGTCATGTGACCTCTGAGAAGATTAGGGCTCAGAGTGGCTGATCCCTGCCAATCAGGAAAGGTCTGAGAGTTTGATGATGTGAGCAGCACTGTAGGGAGCCTGGCGCAGCATTTCCACCATATCACTCCATGAATATTGATGGGAGTTGTCCGCTCACTGAACTCCTTTCATGGTTAAATCTTCCATTGCTGATAGGAGGCAGAGCAACAGGAAAGTCTTCATTGGGGATTTACTATCTATTTCAGATAGGTTACAAAGAGACAAGCTTACCATAAATAGTCTTATCACCGCCGCCGCATACTAAATATCTCTGTTTCCATGTGGAGTGTCATTGTATGTTTGCTGTTCCTGGCTGGAACTCTTCTTATTTATTTTCTGCCTCTCTGGTCAGTCTCTAATGACATGAAACACCCACAATGCTCCTGATAGCCAGAAGGGAGGGATGGGATGGGAGCTCAGGGGCTTTCATTATAGAAAAGTTCTATAAAAGTTCTATAAAAAGTTATAGTCCAAGAAAGAGGAATTTTTAAAGGCACAATCCACCTTTTGGACCATGTTTCATGTTACACCCATTATAAGGTGAACATGAAACATGAAAATAATGATACAACAAGTCCCATCTACAACTGCAGCAGCACGATGACGTCATGCAGCAGCACAGTGACGTCATGCAGCAGCACGATGACGCCGCCACAATTTTATTCCAGGTTTTATTCCAGAGGCACTTTGCATCTTCCTGGGGGATCCTGCTTTTTTTTTGGCTCTGCCTATACAGTTGCATTATCGAGGCCTAGAAATAACGATACTACAAGTCCCATTTTCTACTGCATAGTGCGATGACGTCACCACAATTTTATTCCAGAGGCACTTCATCCCGCCCCATAACAGAAACTCTGTACCTCCATATGGGGTTTTTGGGGGGGGGGGGCAAATAATGCAAAAACCTTGACACACTGATGGTGGGTGCAATGCTCTCCAGGCTTTAATGCAAAAAAAAAGTACCAAATGCAGATTGATCATGTGATCAGCATTTCTGCATTTACTGCTTTTTTTGGGGGGGAAGGTGGACTCAGCCTTTAAGTACTGTACATTTAGGGGCGTATTTAAAAAAAATAATAATTTGCATAGCTATTTGTCATATGAAGCAGCTAGTACGAATGTTACTCCTTTGTAAAAAAAAAATGTGGTTCACATTATGGCCACTAGATGGCGCAGATGAATATATTTATTCTTAAGAACCTCAGCTCCATCTAGTGGCCATTATGTAGTATTACACTATTTTTTTTTTTTTTTTTTTTTTTTTTATAGGAGTGAATCATTTTCAACCTATAAAAGAAGATTCTATTACTCCATTCATTCAGAACAAATGCACCTTTCACTGGAAGAATAGCTATGAGAATTTTTTTTTTTTATAAATACACCTCGTAGTTTATACTTTTGAAACTTTATAAACGGAACCAATTTTAGAGCCATGAACTTTCTTCTGAATATGCCGTTTCCCGGGCTGCATGGCAGACCCACGTTAACACTTCAGATCTATAAATCAGGAAAGTAAAGTCACAACGCCTGATCTGGACCGAGGACAATATAGAACCCGACTGGATATACTGTACACTTCCTATGGCTGTAGCGGGGGTTGGGGTTGATTTAGCCCAGGGATGTGCAATTAGTGGACCTCCAGCTGTTGCAAATCAAGTCTCATGGAGGAATAGCAAGACTCTGAGAGTCACAAGCATGACACCCAGAGGCAGAGGCATGATGGGACTTGTAGTTTTGCAACAGCTGGAGGTCCGCTAATTGCATATCATGGTTTCATGGTTAATTCTTCCATTGCTGATAGGATAGCCTAAAGGTTCTGTTCTCTCCCACTTTTTAGTATTGAACTGCATCTTGCTATTATTGTTCTGTTGTACGCTGACACCTAGTGGTGGTTTTGGTCCACTGCAACTTGTTTACTATGTGATTTGATTCTTCCATCTGTCCCCCCCTCCTGTTTAGTGCTAGTTACTTCAGCAGTCTCAGAGCTGTCACTCTATAGTATTCCTTTGGCTCCTCCCCTGGAAGCTACATTTAGCAAGGAGAGGGGTGGAGGAGCTGGGCCAGCACAGACCGTAATTTGACACTCCCAGAAGAGGATGGGGCTAGGATTTGATAATATTTGATTGCCCATCGCTGCATTTCCAGGGGCAGAGGAATTCTGGAGGGGGGGACTATCGCTAGAAAAGCTGTTGGCCGAGGATGGATGGGCGTTGATCACCTGCACAGGTTCAATCATAGCTGAGAGACACATGTGGCGTCCGAGCCACTGGCAGATGTGGAGGAAAGGGAGGCGGCTGTGTACAGGAATAAAGCCAGCTTTGTCTCATCTCCCCGGCTCTGGATGTTATAAGCGGAGCGTTAATGGGAAATTCAGATAAATATTTGTGTGTCTGTAATCCCCGGGAGCCCACACTGCCCATTAATGGAGGAGGAGGAGATGCAGCCATTTTCCAGAGCTCCCTTTAACCCCCCCCCCCCCCCCATAGAACGTGTGAGATGTGAGGACCAGCCGGTCTGTATGTAGAGGAGAAGGTTCTCTATATAATGAATAATTGGAAGTGTTTGTAGTCTGTATATTATAGACTTGTATGGATGTGTGTTTTCTATTTTCGGGGCGCTAGACCAGTAAGGTTCAATTTCCGCATTTTTGTCTTTTCTCTGTGCTGTCCAGTCTTTTTATTTATTTTTTATTTTTTGCGTACTTTTTTTTATTTGAGCTTTTAAGATGGATCTTGCTGAGAGGAATACAAGATTTGGTGCCAGTATATAGAAGGGGGCTGTAGGGGGAGCTACAATCTCAGGCGGTCTACTGCAATATGTCCCCAATCTCTGGTGCCGCGTACACACGACCGGACTTTCCGGCAGAAAGGGTCAGACGGTCTTCCCGACGGACTTTCAACGGAGTTACAACGGACTTCCAAACGAACGGACTTGCCCACACACGAAAGGGACTTTAGTAGAAAGTCCGTTAGTTTTGAACGTGATGACGTACGATGGGACTGCAAAAGGAAGTTCAATAGCCAGTGGCCAATAGCGGCCCTGGCGTCGTATTTGGTCCGTTGGACCAGCATACAGACAAATGTTTTTCCCGATAGGAATTGAGTCCGTCGGACAGATTTGAAACATGTTCTATTTCTAGGTCCGTCGGAATTTTTTAAAAGAAAAACGATCGGATTATCGAACACACGATCGGACCTATTCTGCCGGAAAGTCCGGTCGTGTGTACGCGGCATAACAGTCTCCTGCAGGATGTCTCTCTTCAATCACACCTGTCTGACTACCTGACCGTTTCTTGTATTATTTCCAGTGTCTCCGACCATCTACTGTACTATTTACATTCTCTGACCATCTACTTATAATATGTCTTGTCTCTGACTGTTTACTGTAGTGTGTCCAATCTTTGACCATCTACTGTAGTGTGTCCAGTCTTTGACCATCTACTGTAGTATATCCAGTCTTTGACCATCTACTGTAGTGTGTCCAGTCTTTGACCATCTACTGTAGTGTGTCCAGTCTTTGACCATCTACTGTAGTATATCCAGTCTTTGACCATCTACTGTAGTGTGTCCAGTCTTTGACCATCTACTGTAGTGTGTCCAGTCTTTGACCATCTACTGTAGTATATCCAGTAGGGGTGCAACGGATCAAAAAACTCACGGATCGGATCGTTCCTCGGATCAGAGTCACGGATCGGATCATTTTTCGGATCAGCAAATAATAATTGAATTTGCAAAAACCTGTGAAAATTCCGCCACCATATAGTCCCCACTGTAATATCAACGTCATCTCCCCCACTGTAATATCCACGTCATCTCCCCACTGTAATATTGGCTGGGTATCGCAGAGTATTGGCTGGGTAATGCAGAGTATCGCAGAGTATTGGCTGGGTAATGCAGAGTATCGCAGAGTATTGGCTGGGTAATGCAGAGTAAATGCAGGGTAATGCAGGCTAATGCAGAGTAAATGCAGGCTAATGCAGAGTAAATGCAGGCTAATGCAGAGTAAATGCAGAGTAAATGCAGAGTAAATGCAGGGTAATGCAGAGTAATGCAGAGTAAATGCAGGGTAATGCAGAGTAAATGCAGGGTAATGCAGAGTAAATGCAGGCTAATGCAGAGTAAATGCAGAGTAAATGCAGAGTAAATGCAGGGTAATGCAGAGTAATGCAGAGTAAATGCAGAGTAAATGCAGAGTAAATGCAGGGTAATGCAGAGTAATGCAGAGTAAATGCAGGGTAATGCAGAGTAAATGCAGGGTAATGCAGAGTAAATGCAGGATATTGGCTGGGTAATGCAGGGTACGTTTACAAGTGATCGCTCCGTCATTTGACGGAGCGATCACATTGTAAACAGTGGCCGGGTGTACCAAGATGGCCGCCGCTCCGGAGCTAGGCCGAAGCCGCGGCCTTTCCTAAGGCCGAGGCCGCGGATCGCGGGGTGTGCCGATCCGAACGGGGTGGCCCGTTCGGATCACGGATCGGCGACGATCCGTTGCACCCCTAATATCCAGTCTCTGACCATTTTATATAGTATGTCCATTCTTTGACCATCAACTATAGTATGTCTGTTCTTTGGCCATCTACTATAACATGCCCAGCCTTTGACCACCTACTGTAGTATGTCCAGTCTTCGACCATCTACTGTAGTATGTCCAGTCTTTGACTGTCTAATGTATGTCCTGTCTTTGACCATCTATTATGATATATAGAATTTTTAAAAGAAAAACGATCGGATTATCCCACACACGATCGGACCTATTCTGCTGGAAAGTCCGGTCGTGTGTACGCGGCATAACATTCTCCTGCAGGATGTCTCTCTTCAACCACACTTGTCCGACTACCTGACCGTTTCTTGTATTATTTCCAGTGTCTCCGACCATCTACTGTACTATTTCCATTCTCTGACCATCTACTTATAGTATGTCTTGTCTCTGACTGTTTACTGTAGTGTGTCCAGTCTTTGACCATCTACTGTAGTATGTCCAGTTTTTGACCATCTACTGTAGTATATCCAGTCTTTGACCATCTACTGTAGTATGTCCAGTCTTTGACCATCTACTGTAATAGGTCCAGTCTTTGACCATCTACTGTAGTATGTCCAGTCTTTGACCATCTACTGTAGTATGTCCAGTCTTCGACCATCTACTGTATTATGTCCAGTCTTTGACTGTCTAATGTATGTCCTGTCTTTGACCATCTATTATAGTATATCCAGTTTTTGACCATCTACTATAGTATCGCCAGTCTTTGACCATGTACTATAGTATATCCAGACTCTGACCATTTACTGTAGTATATCCAGTTCAGTCTGTGACCATCTACTGTAGCGTATTTAGTCTTTGACCATCTACTATAATAAATACATTCTTTGACCATCAACTATAGTATGTCTGTTCTTTGGCCATCTACTATAACATGCCCAGTCTTTGATCATCTACTGTAGTGTATATAGCCTTTGACCATCTACTATAGTATATCCAGTCTTTGACCATCTACTGTAATATGTCCAGTCTTTGACCATCTACTGTAGTATATCCAGTCTTCGACCAAATACATAGTGTGTCCAGTCTCTGGGATTTGGACTTGGGGTTTTTCTTGTGGTCAAAGTTGGGTGTATCTTGTGGTCAGAGTTTGGTGTATCTTGTGGTCAGAGTTTGGTGTATCTTGTGGTCAGGGTTTGGTGTATCTTGTGGTCAGGGTTTGGTGTATCTTGTGGTCAGGGTTTGGTGTATCTTGTGGTCAGAGTTTGGTGTATCTTGTGGTCAGAGTTTGGTGTATCTTGTGGTCAGAGTTTGGTGTATCTTGTGGTCAGAGTTTGGTGTATCTTGTGGTCAGAGTTGGGAGTAATTTGTAGTCGGAGTTGGATTTGGGTGTATTTTGCAGTCGGAGTTGAGGAGAAGAATGTTGGATGGAGAAAAGAATGTTGGAAGGATGGAGGGATCTTGAGTATGAGAGGTTTTGGTAGCAGCTGCATTGTGTCCGCTGTGTAAATAGGGAGAGTGAATAGATGGAGGGGGATGGGAGAGAGCTGAGCTGTAATTGGGGAAGAGGGGAAGAGGAGACAGAACTGAAACAAAAAGTTCTACAAAAGAACTTCAAAATGTGTTTTAGCGCCCTTCATAAAATTCATTCTAAAAGGGAAAACTTGCTGTTCCAATGTATCATTTAATATACTGTATACCCGCACAACGGAGAGTCCCTATGGTGAGCGTTCCCTCCTTTATAATAAATGAATGAGACGTGTATAACGTTTGATGAACACACAGAATAAAAAGCTCAAAGCACCAATAAACTCACATAGGGATGTCCATGGCTACATAGCTTCAGAATGGCCGTGTGACCCAACCCCAGCCCCATATATTCCATGGCCCAGGAAATGGTTAAATCTGACCTCCAACTGGTTTTATTTTGCCATGTCTTGTACATGTGCCATCTGTCCCCACTACCCAATTTACCAGGACAGTCCTGTATCTCAGCCCTCTGTCCCACCAATGCTGTGTCCCTGTCCCGGGATCCCGCCATCAACCTTATTGGAGTTACATGCACAGTAACTCACTAAAGTAATAATTGTTGGGACCGGGGGGGGGGGGGGGGGGGGGGGCTGCTAATGGGAGGTCCCTGCATGTTTGTAGACAGGGTCTGGGTGGAACCAACCATTAAAGTGGACGTGATGGCTGCTCCCTATGTATTTAGAGGTGGAGTCTGGGCAAAGCCAACCAATAAAGTGGACCTGAAGGGTGGTCCTTATGGATTTAGGGGTTGGAATCTAGACAGGACCAACCAGTAAAGTGGGCATGATGGCTAGTCTATGGGTTTTTAGAGGTGGGATCTGGGCAGAGCCAACCAATAAAGTGGATGTGATGGGTGGTCCTTATGGATGTAGGAGTTCAAATCTAGGCAGGACCAACCAGTAAAGTGGGCATTATGGGTGGTCCCTGGGTATTTAGAGGTGCAATCTGGATGGGGCCAACCAGTGACAAAAGGTCAAGATGGCTGGACTTATGGATTTAGAGGTGGAATTTATGTAGGACCAACCAGTAAAGTTTGCATGATGGCTAGTCCATGGGTTTTTAGAGGTGGTATCTGGGCAGAGCCAACCAATAAAGTGGATGTGATGGGTGGTCCCTGGGTATTTAGACGTGGGACCTGGGTGGAGCCAACTAAAAAGGACATTATGGGTGGTGTTTGCATGTTTAAAGGTGGGATCTGGACTGAGCCAACCAGTAAATTGGAAGTGATAAGCGGTCCCTATGTATTTGGAGGTGGAATCTGGGCAGGACCAACCAGTAAAGTGGGCGTTATGGGTGGTCCCTGGGTATTTACAGGTGGGATCTGGGCAGAGTTCACCAGTAAAGTGGACATGATGGGTGCTGCCCCTGTGTTTAGAGGTGGGATCTGCATGGGGTCAACCAGTAAAGTGGGCGTCAGGGCTAGTCCCTCTGTATTTACAGGTGGAATCAGGGCAGGTCCAACCAGTAAAATGGGCGTTATGGGTGGTCCCTGGATATTTAGAGGTGGATTGTAGGCAGAACCAACCAGTAAACTGGGCATTATGGGTGGTCCCTTGATATTTAGAGGTGGGATCTGGACGAGGCCAACTAGTAAAGTGGGCACGATGGCTGCTCCCTATGTATTTAGAGGTGGGATCTGGGCAGGACCAACCAGTAAAGTGAGCGTGATGGGTGGTCCCTGGGTATTTAGAGGTGGGATCTGGGCAGAGTCACACAATAAAGTGGATGTGATGGGTGGTCCCTGCATATTTCTAGAGGTGGGATCTGGATGGGGAAAACCAGTAAAGTGGACGTGATGGCTGGTCCCTATGTAGTGGACATGATGGGTGGTGTCTGTGTGTTTAGAGGTGGAGTCTGGACTGGGCCAACCAGTAAAGTGAATGTGATGGGTGGCCCCTATGTATTTGGAGGTGGGATCTTGGCAGGACCAACCAGTAAAGTTGGCATCATGGGTGGTCCCTAGGTATTTAGAGGGGGGTGTGGAGGGTGCCAACTTTAAAGTGAGCATCATTTGGGCAAGCCCACTTGGAAAGTGGCCAGGGGGCCAAATGCACACCATGGACGGGATTAACAGAGTCTCAAGGTCTGAGCCTATAATATTGGTAAGTATGATGTTGCAGTCCAAAATCTTCCAAAGGAAGATGGAGGAATTTCGGGACCATTTACACTATAACTTTCCCTTGCAGTGATGTTAATACAGAATTTGATAAGGCAGTCCATTCGTAAGGCAGCCCATTCATAAAGCAGCTCATTCATAAGCCAGTCCATTCATAAAGTAGCCCATTCATAAGACAGCCTATTCATTATGAATGGGCTGCCAATGCACCACTACGCATAAAAAAAAAGTAAATGATAGGATATGCATCGTTGTGCAGTGCATTAATGCACTTATGTTAATGCACAATGTGAGAAGGCATCCCATTCATATGCCAATCGATTCAGAAGGCAGCCCATTCATAAGCCAGCCCATTCATAAAGCAGTCAATTCATTATAAACGGGCTGCCAATGTACCACTATGCATAAAAAATGTGAATGATGGGATATGCATTGTGGTGCAGTATGTTAATGCACAATGTGAGAAGGCATACCAATCATAAGCCAATCCATTCATAAGCCAGCCCATTCATAAATCAGCCAATTCATTATGAATGAGCTGCCAATGCACCACTATGCGTTAATGCATGGTTGTATACCCCTAATACGAAAGTTGTACCTATAGGTAAGCCTATGATAAGACTTACCTATAGGTACTGTAAATGTCCCCGAAACGTGCGCCGTTTAGGAGATATTTACCTTGTAGTGCGCTGATGATGTCATCGGCACATGCGCTGTGAAGAAACGGCCCTCCGTGCCGTGACTGACGGCTCCCGCACGCATACACGTGAGAGACGTCATGTGACTCCGGCCAGTCACAGAGCCGGAGTCCACGGGCTACCAATGTGATAAGACAGCCCATTCATAAGCCAGTCCATTCATAAAGCAGCCCATTCATAAGACAGTCCATTAATTATGAATGGGCTGCCAATGCATCAAAAATGTGCATGATTGTGGTGGAGTACGTTATAGCACATACAGTATGTTAATGCACACTGTGATAAGGCATCCCATTCATAAGCCAATCCATTCATAAGGCAGCCCATTTATAAGGCAGCCAATCCATTATGAATGGGCTGCCAATGCACCACTATACATAAAAAAAAATGTAAATTATGGGATATGCATTGTGGCACAGTGCATTGTGCTCTACTGTACAATGAATGGCGTTGCCATGCATTGCGGCATATGCGTTAACATGTGCGTTTTGGCGTGCGTTGCCACAACGCACAAGTGTGAATGAGCTCTTCCTCTCGCTTTGTGTCTTCAGGAGGAAAAATAAATAAATAAAAACAAAAGCACCCAATAGGGGTTCTAACCCTTCAGCACTCCATCCAAAACTAACAAACACTCTGGTTTTAGATACACCCTATCAGAGTGTATATAAGACCTTGAAGGATGTGTTCAGACTGCAGAGGATGTAAAGATCTGTGGAAGTAAAACGATCCGTCTCTGACCTCTCCGCAGGAGGACTGACCCCCAAGAGCTCACATTTCCCACCTCCAGGCACCCCACCCCACCCCCCCTCACCTTTATCCTGCGTCTACAGGCCGGAGGGGCCCTCCGCACGTCCTCACTGCGCAGAATTCCCACCGGGACCCGCGCAGAGAAAACTGGTTTGTCCACATCCTAAAAAAGCAGCCCGGGCCGAGGCTGTGTCATGTTACCGTCCTGTGAATGGCGCCTCTGTCCGCTTCTACGAAATCTGACTATATATGTATAGATGGGGGGGGGGGAGGAGGGGGAGATGTGCACGGTATTTATCATACCGTCATATTTTGGGTCAACTGGGAGTTCTCTTTCATCGGGAAACAATTTTTCAATTATTTAAAATTTTCTGATAGTTAACAGGGACAAAATCGATGTTCGTTTTCAATTGCAGCGCCGAGAGGGTTGGAAAATCGCCCCCGTTTTTTTTTTATCAGAACAAACGTAAATTTTAACAGCGAATGCGGTTACCAGTTGAGAATAATCAAATGTATTGTAGTCCACATGGGCAATGCATCACTTATTGAAATCAAACGTTGAAAGTGAAAAGGATCGGCGCGGCTATCAAACAAAATACGATATGAAATTTGCCGGGTCGATGATGGTTCCATCCAGTGGTGGTGCGTCCATTAAGGGCGCACGGGCGCCGCCCCCTCGCTCCAGCCACCCCCCCCCCCTATATGACTAATGGATAGATTCATGCATTGCAAGAATCTATTCATGGCCGCTGCCGCCACCCCCTATTCAGGCATCCGGCCCCTTTTTGGACGCCGGGCACCTGAATGGCTGCATTTGATGGGCACAGTGGCTGCATTTGATGGGCACAGTGGCTGCATTTGATGGGCACAGTGGCAGTGGCATATCAAAGTTGCATGACAAATCCTTCCCCATGTTTTCCAATGCTACCTATTCATATAAGTACGACTTAAAGTTGCAGCGACTTTCAAGTAGTTCATCCACTAATTTGGTCC
This sequence comes from Lithobates sylvaticus, assembly GCA_028564925.1. Taxonomy (NCBI): domain Eukaryota; kingdom Metazoa; phylum Chordata; class Amphibia; order Anura; family Ranidae; genus Lithobates; species Lithobates sylvaticus. Next base: position 50,489,796 of record CM053029.1, read on the forward strand.
GACTTTCCTGCAACGTGAGGGCCACAGACTTCGATGCTAACTCTCCGAAGTTGCATGAAAGTTGTACCTAAGGCTCCGCTTCCACTACTTGCGAGTTGTTGTGCGCCTTGACACATGTGAAGTCACATGACAAGTCAAAATGTATGTATTTCAATGGCCCCCGTTCTAAAAGCATCTGAAAAAAAAATTGTGTGTGCTCGAGCCCTTAGATTGTAAGCTCCAAGGATCAGGGCCCTCGGATTCCTCTCCTGTATTGTATATAAATCCTCTATGATAATAATAATAATAATGGAGGGTGTCTCTGTATCCATTGCGTGATCTCATCATCCGATCCATCCAAATCCCATCACATCCCTCAACTAAGGATCAAATCAATAACATCCCCCTCCCCCTGGGCTGATCAGATCTGAGTCTAAACTGATTGGACGGGAAGTTCGATGATCTGGCGGATTCCATCGGTTCAAGTGAATCTTGGATAAATCAGATAAACCAATCAGAGTTCATGGCCAGTGTTTGTAAATAGTTTTAAAAATGGATACAATCACTCCAAATAAAGTCATTTAGTTTCAGGACCGGTTCACGCCATAGAAACAAATGCAGTCCAGATGTGTTCCGGATGCTTTTCTGCATGCGTGTTTTTGATGTATTTTTGGTGCATTTCTGATGCATTCCAGTGTGTTTTTGATGTATTTTTGGTGCGTTTTTTGATGCATTTTTGGTGTGTTTTTGATGCATTCCAGTGTGATTTTGATTTTTTGGTGCGTTTTTGATGCATTTTTGATGCATTCCAGTGTGTTTTTGATGTATTTTTGGTGCGTTTTTTTATGCATTTTTGGTGTGTTTTTGATGCATTCTAGTATGATTTTGATTTTTTTTGGTGCATTTTTGATGCATTCTAGTGTAAATTTTATGCATTTTTGGTGAGTTTTGATGCATTTTTCGTGCGTTTTTGATGCATTCCAGTGTGTTTTTGATGTATTTTTGGTGTGTTTTTTGATGCATTTTTGGTGTGTTTTTGATGCATTCTAGTATGATTTAGATTTTTTTGATGTATTTTTGATGCATTCTAGTGTAAATTTTATGCATTTTTGGTGAGTTTTGATGCATTTTTGGTGCGTTTTTGATGCATTGCAGTGTGTTTTTGATGTATTTTTTGTGCGTTTTTTTTGTTGCATTTTTTATGAATTCTAGTGTGGTTTTGATGCATTTTTTGGTGCGTTTTTGATGCATTCTAGTGCGATTTTGATGCATTTTTTGGTGCATTCTAGTGTAATTTTGATGTATTTTTTGTGCTTTTTGATGAATTTTTGATGCATTCTAGTGCATTTTGGTGCGTTTTTGATGCATTTCAGTGTGTTTTTGATATATTTTTAGTGCTTTTTTTATTGCATTTTTGGTGCGTTTTTTATGCATTCTAGTGTGTTTTTGATGTCTTTTTGGTGCATTTTTTTTTCAATAACGTTTTTATTTAAAGTAATAACAAATACAGTTTAAGTGCAATGGTCTTTCAACATACATAATAAATGCTCTCTCTTACTAGTCACAAGGCTGTAATATTTCCTGAGTATATAATCATTGTCTCTCTGTTAACCGTGTTTTGGTTATTTCTATTCATGTCAGGTTATTATATTTGGAGCATTTTTGATGTATTTTTGGTGTGTTTTTGATGCATTCCAGTGTGTTTTTGATATATTTTTTGTGCTTGTTTTTATTGCATTTTTGTTGCATTCTAGTGTGTTTTTGATGTATTTTTACTGCATTTTTGGTGCGTTTTTGATGCATTCTAGTGTGTTTTTGAGCCGTTTTTGATGTATTCTAGTATGATTTAGATTTTTTGGGTGCATTTTTGATGCATTCTAGTGTGTTTTTGATGCTGCTGTCAAACAAATCCAATGTCGTGGGGCTGAGTCCTGCTGTCTGTGTCAATAGACGCAGCCGCAGGAAATTATAGCGCGCCTGCACGAGTGGAGCCAGGAGCGTCGCTGAGGGACCCCAGAAGAGGAGGAGCCAGGAGCGCCGCTGAGGGACCCCAGAAGCGGAGGAGCCAGGAGCGTCGCTGAGGGACCCCAAAAGAGGAGGAGCCAGGAGCGCCGCTGAGGGACCCCAGAAGCGGAGGAGCCAGGAGCGTCGCTGAGGGACCCCAGAAGAGGAGGAGCCAGGAGCGCCGCTGAGGGACCCCAGAAGCGGAGGAGCCAGGAGCGTCGCTGAGGGACCCCAAAAGAGGAGGAGCCAGGAGCGTCGCTGAGGGACCCCAAAAGAGGAGGAGCCAGGAGCGCCGCTGAGGGACCCCAGAAAAATGGCGAAATTCGAATTGTTTTCGAATACTTTACGAATTCAAATGGTTTTCCAATTTCCAAAGAGAATAAAATAGAATAGAAAATGAAGGAATAGAATAGAAAAAATATATATATATATATTTTTTCTATTCTATTCCTTTATTTTCTATTCTATTTTATTCTCTTTGAAAATTGGAAAACTATTCAAAATGGATTTGAAAACAAATGAAACAAATTGAACTAAACGAATTTATGCAAATAACAAATCTAAACAAATTTTTTTTCCGTACTGAACATGTCTAAAAACATTGTAATGAGACCCGCAGCTGTTGGCAGAGTGCGGTGTGAACTGCCTGCGGGGGAGAGATGCGGGTACGGTGATGAAATCGCACCGGCTCCGGCATGTCTATATTGTGAACCGGGGCTGAGGCTCGAGTCACATCTATGCCTGTTGCCTTTGAGCATTTCTGCATTGCTTTTTGCTGTGCCTTCTGCGTTTGCTTTACTGCAATTTGCGTTTTGTATGCTTTTTTTTTGGGGTGGAAAATTTGTTGTTGGGCAGATTTAAAAACCGCAAATCACAGCAAAATCGCAGTAAAAACCCGGTAAAAAAAAAAAACGCACTACGTGCTTTTCTGCAGCTTCTCCATTGAAATCTATATCTACCAAAAAAAGCACCGTTTGCATTTTAAGAAAAGATCCTTTCCAAAACACGCAGAGGCATGCGTTTTTAATGCAGTTTTACCCCCTTTTTTACCCCCTTATTTAACCTTAAATAAGGACAAGTGCGTTCCAGTGTGTTTTTGATGTGTTTTCGGTGCGTTTTTGATGCGTTTTACCCCGTTCTAGTACAGTGCAGTGCAGGAAAAATGCAGCGTGTCCTACTTTTTTCTTCTGGAACTGGAACGCACTGGTGTGAACCATGCCATTGAAAACTATATAGCCTACTTTCCATGCGTTATTGATGCAGAAAAAAAAATGCGTTGGACTGCATATGGTGTGAACTGGCCCTATACTAGGACATGTGTTTTCCAGTGTGTTTTTGATGCGTTTTAGGTGCATTCCAATGTAATGCGTTTTAGGTGCATTCCAGTGTGTTTTTGATGCGTTTTAGGTGCATTCCAATGTGATGCGTTTTAGGTGCATTCCAATGTGATGCGTTTTAGGTGCATTCCAGCGTGTTTTTGATGCGTTTTAGGTGCATTTCAGTGTGTTTTTGATGCATTTTTCCCCCGTTCCAGTTGAGTCCAGTGCAGAAAAAATGCAGCATGTTCTACTTTTTGTTTCTGGAACTGACAGCACTGGTGTGTACTATGCCATTGAAAACCATATACACCTACTTTCCATGCGTTTTTGATGCAGAAAAAAAAAAAACACATTGGACTGCATATGGTGTGAACTGGCTCTATAAAAGGAGATGTGTGTTCCAGTGCATTTTTGATGCGTTTTACCCCGTTCCAGTACAGTCCAGTGCAGGAAAAATGCAGCGTTCTCTACTTTTTTTTTTCTGGAACTGGAACGCACTGGTGTGAACTATGCTGTTAAAAAAAACACATATACCACATACACCTACTTTCCATGCGTTTTTGATGCAGAAAAAAAAAACGCATTGGACTGCATGTGGTGTGAACTGGCCCTATATAAAGATATGTGTGTTGCAATGAGTTTTAGGTGTGTTCCAGTGCATTTTTGATGCGTTTTATCCCGTTCCAGTACAGTCCAGTGCAGGAAAAACATTTTTTTTCCCTGGAACTGGAACGCACTGGTGTGAACTATGCCATTGAAAACCATATACACCTACTTTCCATGCGTTTTTGATGCAGAAAAAAAACGCATTGGACTGCATATGGTGCGAACTGGCCCTATATAAGGACATGTGTGTTCCAGTGTATTTTAGATGCGTTCCGGTGCGTTTTTGATGCGTTTTACCCCCGTTCCCGTACAGTCCAGTGCAAGAAAAAAAAGAAAAAGTTTTTCTGGAACTGGAACGCACTGGTGTGAACTACGCTGTTAAAAAAAAAATATATATACACCATATACACCTACTTTCCATGCGTTTTTGATGCAGAAAAAAAACCCATTGGACTGCATATGGTGTGAACTGGCTCTATATAAAGGCGTGTGTTCCAGTGTATTTTTTGTGCGTTTTAGGTGCGTTCCAGTGCGTTTTTGATGCGTTTTACACCATTCCAGTGCAGGGAAAAAACATTTTTTTCTGGAACTGTAACACACTGGAACTGCAAGCACTGGTGTGAACTATGCTGTTAAAAAAAAACATATAGTGCCAGTTCACCCCATATGCAGTCCAGTGCGTTTTTTTTCTGCATCAAAAACGCATGGAAAGTAGGTTCTATGGTTTTCAATGGCATAGTTCACACCAGTTTTTGCAGTTTCAGTGCGTTACAGAAAAAATGCTGAATTTTTTCTGCACTGGAATGTACTGGAACCCTGTAAAACGCATCAAAAACACTCCGGAATGCACGAGAAACGCACTGCAACACACTTGTCCTTTTTTAAGGTTAAGAAAAAAGAGGGGGGGGGGAAGCACTGGACTGCATCAAAAACACACCGGAACGCACCCAAAACCGACACACTTGTCCTTATTTAAGGTTAAGAAAAAAGAGGGGGGAAGCACTGAAACGCATGAAAAACACACCGGAACGCATGAAAAACGCACTGCGACACACTTGTCCTTATTTAAGGTTAAGAAAAAAGAGGGGGGGGGGGAAGCACTGGACTGCATCAAAAACACACCGGAACGCACGAAAAACGCACTGCGACACACTTGTCCTTATTTAAGGTTAAGAAAAAAGAGAGGGGGGGAAGCACTGGACTGCATCAAAAACAGACCGGAACGCACCAAAAACGCACTGCAACACACTTGTCCTTTTTTAAGGTTAAGAAAAAGAGGGGGGGGGAAGCACTGGACTGCATCAAAAACACACCGGAACGCACCCAAAACCGACACACTTGTCCTTATTTAAGGTTAAGAAAAAAGAGGGGGGAAGCACTGAAACGCATGAAAAACACACCGGAACGCATGAAAAACGCACTGCGACACACTTGTCCTTATTTAAGGTTAAGAAAAAAGAGGGGGGGGGGAAAGCACTGGACTGCATCAAAAACACACCGGAACGCACGAAAAACGCACTGCGACACACTTGTCCTTATTTAAGGTTAAGAAAAAAGAGAGAGGGGGGAAGCACTGGACTGCATCAAAAACAGACCGGAACGCACCAAAAACGCACTGCGACATACTTGTCCTTATTTAAGGTTAAGAAAAAAGAGGGGGGGAAGCACTGGACTGCATCAAAAACACACCGGAACGCACCAAAAACGCACTGCGACACACTTGTTCTTATTTAAGGTTAAGAAAAAAGAGGGGGGGAAGTACTGGACTGCATCAAAAACACACCGGAACGCACCAAAAACGCACTGCGACACACTTGTTCTTATTTAAGGTTAAGAAAAAAGAGGGGGGGAAGTACTGGACTGCATCAAAAACACACCGGAACGCACCAAAAACGCACTGCGACACACTTGTCCTTATTTAAGGTTAAGAAAAAAAGAGGGGGGAGCACTGGACTGCATCAAAAACAGACCGGAACGCACCAAAAACGCACTGCGACATACTTGTCCTTATTTAAGGTTAAGAAAAAAGAGGGGGGAAGCACTGGAACGCATCAAAAACACACCGGAACGCACCAAAAACGCACTGCGACACACTTGTCCTTATTTAAGGTTAAGAAAGAAGAGGGGGGAGCACTGGACTGCATCAAAAACAGACCGGAACGCACCAAAAACGCACTGCGACATACTTGTCCTTATTTAAGGTTAAGAAAAAAAAAAGAGGGGGGGAAGCACTGGACTGCATCAAAAACACACCGGAACGCACCCAAAACGCACTGCGACACACTTGTCCTTATTTAAGGTTAAGAAAAAAGAGGGGGGGAAGCACTGGACTGCATCAAAAACACACTGGAACGCACAAAAAACGCACTGCGACACACTTGTCCTTATTTAAGGTTAAGAAAAAAAGAGGGGGGAGCACTGGACTGCATCAAAAACGCGCATGCAGAAAAGCACCTGGAACGCATCCGAACTGCGTTTCTATGGTGTGAACCGGCCCTTACACCTACTTTCCAATGCGTTTTTGATGCAGAAATAAATAAAAAAACGCATTGGACTGCATGGGGTGTGAACTGGCCCTTCAGTCTGGTATTTTGTCTGGGACAGATCTGAGACGAATGGAATGATTTCCGAAAAACGATCGTGGAAATCGAATGTAGTTGTTGGCATCCCCTGCAGCTGTTATGGTGTATATACAGAATATATTATATTGATACATTGTGTGTATGTATATATATATATATATATATATGGAAGGTATACAGCTGGAGGGAGCACAGAGTCGCCTTGTCTGCAACTTTTTTTGCAAAGTCAGTAAATTCCCCCGTCTCCCCGTCCCCGGACACACACACAATCCCGATCTGCGTCTCACACACACACAGACGGTACGGTTTGTCGCACTCACCCTGTGTCCTCGTCTCTCTCCGCTCGCCCCGATCTCTCCTCTGCCAGATTCCGAGTCTACGTGAGTCTATGAGAGTGTATGAGAGTCACATGACACCCCTCCCTCCACACTCCCTAATCACTGCTGCCTTATCTGTACACACAAGGACATCCCCTTTAACTCCTCCTCCCCCTTACACACTCTCTGCACCGAGGACCTATCCACTGAGGACCCATCCACTGAGGACCCATCCACTGAGGACCCATCCACTGAGGACCCATCCACTGAGGACCTATCTACCGAGGACCGATCCACTGAGGACCTATCTACCGAGGACCCATCCACCGAGGACCCATCCACTGAGGACCCATCTACCGAGGACCCATCCACCGAGGACCCATCTACTGAGGACCCATCTACCGAGGACCTATCTACCGAGGACCCATCCACCGAGGACCCATCCACCGAGGACCCACCCACCGAGGACCCATCTACCGAGGACCCATCCACCGAGGACCCATCCACCGAGGACCCACCCACCGAGGACCCATCTACCGAGGACCCATCCACCGAGGACCCATCCACCGAGGACCCATCTACCGAATACCCATCTACCGAGGACCTATCTACCGAGGACCCATCTACCGAGGACCCATCCACCGAGGACCCATCCACCGAGGACCCATCTACCGAATATCCATCTACCGAGGACCTATCTACCGAGGACCCATCCACCGAGGACCCATCCACCGAGGACCCATCCACCGAGGACCTATCTACCGAGGACCCATCCACTGAGGACCTATCTACCGAGGACCCATCCACTGAGGACCTATCCACCGAGGACCTATCTACCGAGGACCTATCTACCGAGGACCGATCCACTGAGGACCTATCTACCGAGGACCCATCCACCGAGGACCCATCCACTGAGGACCCATCTACCGAGGACCCATCCACCGAGGACCCATCTACTGAGGACCCATCTACCGAGGACCTATCTACCGAGGACCCATCCACCGAGGACCCATCCACCGAGGACCCATCCACCGAGGACCCATCTACCGAGGACCCATCCACCGAGGACCCATCCACCGAGGACCCACCCACCGAGGACCCATCTACCGAGGACCCATCCACCGAGGACCCATCCACCGAGGACCCATCTACCGAATACCCATCTACCGAGGACCCATCTACCGAGGACCCATCCACCGAGGACCCATCCACCGAGGACCCATCTACCGAGGACCCATCTACCGAGGACCCATCCACGGAGGACCCATCCACCGAGGACCCATCTACCGAGGACCCATCTACCGAGGACCCATCCACCGAGGACCCATCCACCGAGGACCCACCCACCGAGGACCCATCCACCGAGGAACCATCCCCTGAGGACCCATCCACCGAGGACGCACGGCGCACGCTGGTCGCTGCACACAGGCGTTTTTTTTTACAAACGATATCAAAATCTTTTGATTGTTTCAGGGCATTTGCAATCACAATAAAACAATTGTGACGCAAAAACGCTGCAAATCCGAAATGCGAAAAAGAAAATGTTTTTTTCTATTTTTCCAGTAGGATTTTCTGCGTTTTTGTGTCACGGTTGTTTTATTGTGATTGCAAATGCCCTGAAACAATCAAAAGATTTTGATATCGTTTGTAAAAAAAAAACAAAAAAAAACGCCTGTGTGCAGCAACCAGAGCGGCTATGGGGTTGGTTCACATCCCCACTCCAAGTTGCGTGAAACTCCAAAAAAAAAGTTCTGGAGATTTTTTTTTTTTGTAGTTCGAATCGGGCAGATTTGAGAGTTTTGTGGCGCATTTTTTATTCTCATAGAAATGAATGGAAATGCGACTTTTGGTGCGTTTTTGCAGGAATTTCTGCTCAAATGCAAAAATAGTAAAAGAAAAAAAAAAAAAAGAATTGTGAAAATATATAAATAAATAAATGTCAAATAAATACAGAAATAACAAAAAAATATATACAAATAAAATAAATAATAAATAAAATAAATTCATAATATGAATATGTAATAATTACATAATATATAATAATTTAATAACCTTAATATAATAATAACAATAAAAAAATAAAAAATAAACGCCTGAACAAAAAAACATTTATTATCATTATTAATAATAATACTACTAATTCTAATAATAATAATTTATTGTATTTATTTCTTATTTATTTATTTAGGATTATTTTTCCTTATTTGTGTATTTATTTTACATTTATTTATTCATATATTATTACTATTTGTAGTAGTATTATTAACACCCCAACCCTAACTAAAATGAGTAAATAAATAATAAATAACCCTAACCAAACCTAACTCTAACCAAACCCTAACCTAACCCAAAACCTAATCCAATCCCTAACCTAATCCTAACCCTAACCCTAAACCCTAACCCTAACCCTAACCTAACCCAAAACCTAATCCAATCCCTAACCTAATCCTAACCCTAACCCCTAAACCCTAACTCTAACCTAACCCTAACCAAATCCTAACCCTAAACCTATTGCTAACCTAACCCTAATCCTAACCTAGCCCTAATCCTAATCCTAACCCTAACTCTAACCTAATCCTAACCCTAATCCAATCCCTAACAACCTAATCCTAACCCCAACCCTAACCTAATCCTAACTCTAACCCAACCCTAAACCTAATCCAATCCCTAACCCTAACCTAACCCCAACCCTAACCTAACCCTAAACCCCAACTCTAACCTTACCCTAATCCTAACCCTACCCCAACCCTAACTCTAACCTAACCCTAACCTAACCCTAAACGAACCCTAACTCTAACCTAACCCTAACCTAACCCTAACCCAACCCTAACTCTAACCTAACCCTAATCCAATCCCTAACCCTAACCTAAACCTAATTCAATCCCTAACCCTAACCTAACCCCAACCCTAACCTAACCCTAAACCCCAACTCTAACCTAACCCTAACCCAACCCTAACTCTAACCTAACCCTAACCTATCCCTAACCCTAACTCTAACCTAACCCTAATCCAATCCCTAACCCCAACCTAACCCTAATTCAATCCCTAACCCTAACCTAACCCCAACCCTAGCATAACCCTAACCTATCCCTAATCCTAACCCTAACCCAACCCTAACTCTAACCCTAACCTATCCCTAACCCTAACCCAACCCTAACTCTAACCTATCCCTAATCCTAACCCTAACCCAACCCTAACCCTAACCTAACCCTAACTCTAACCCTAATCCTAACCCTAAACCAACCCTAACCCTAACCCAACCCTAACCCTAATCCAATCCCTAACCCTAACCTAACCCTAATCCAATCCCTAACCTATCTCCAACCCTAACCTAACCCTGACCCTAAACCCCAACTCTAACCTAACCCTAACCTAACCCTAATCCTAACCCTAAACCAACCCTAACCTAACCCTAACTCTAACCCTAATCCTAACTCTAACCTAACCCTAACCTAACCCCAACCCCAATCCTAACCCTAACCCAACCCTAACCCTAATACAATCCCTAACCCTAACCTAACCCTAATCCAATCCCTAACCCTAACCTAACTCCAACCCTAACCTAACCCTAAACCAACCCTAACCCTAACCCAACCCTAACCCTAATCCAATCCCTAACCCTAACCTAACCCTAATCCAATCCCTAACCCTAACCTATCTCCAACCCTAACCTAACCCTGACCCTAAACCCCAACTCTAACCTAACCCTAACCTAACCCTAATCCTAACCCTAAACCAACCCTAACCTAACCCTAACTCTAACCCTAATCCTAACTCTAACCTAACCCTAACCTAACCCCAACCCCAATCCTAACCCTAACCCAACCCTAACCCTAATACAATCCCTAACCCTAACCTAACCCTAATCCAATCCCTAACCCTAACCTAACTCCAACCCTAACCTAACCCTAAGCCTAAACCCCAACTCTAACCTATCCCTAACCTAACCCTAATCCTAACCCTAAACCAACCCTAACCTAACCCTAACTCTAACCCTAATCCTAACCCTAAACCAACCCTAACTCTAACCTAACCCCAACCCTAATCCTAACCCTAACCCAACCCTAACTCTAATCCAATCCCTAACCCTAACCTAAGTCTAACCCTAACCCTAACCTAATCCTAACCCTAACCCTAACCCTAAACCCTAAGCCCTAACTCTAACCTAAACCTAACCTAATTCTAACCCAACCCTAAACTAAACCTAACCCTAATCCCTTAGCCTAAGAAAACTAAATTATAATGCATGAATAATAATAAAATAAACATAAAAGCTAAAAAAAAAAACTATAAACAAATGATGCAACATATGATAGTTTTCTCTATTGGCTAATAGCAAAACGCAAAAGCTCAAAAACGCTGTATAAAAACGCACCAAAATTGCTTATAAAAAGGCACAAAATAACACCTGTAAAACGCTCAAAGACGCTACGCACAGGTATCAATGCAGCCTTAGGCTGCTTTCACACTGATGCGTCTTGCTGCACCTTTAGCATGCTAAAAAAACGCAACAAAAAAGCAATCCTTTAAAATCCTATGGGACTCTTTACACCAGTGCGGTGAGTTTTGAATTGTCCTGAATGCTGCATCTCCCGTGCGGGTTTCAAAACCGCAGGTCCCCACTGAAAATGAATGTAAAGCATGGCAAAAACGCACCTGCGTTGAATTGGTTCACATTTTTTTGGAGTCATGTGTTCGAGTCTCACAGTCCATGCTGGGTAATAAGCACTCAGAAAACGCATCAAAAACGCATGTGTGTTTTTTTTATTGCATTTTTTTTTCAGTGTGAAAGCAGCCTTAGACGCGTTTCAAACTCTCCCTTCCCTCGGAAGCCTGATCTGCGTTAGAAGCTTCTGAAGAGCGATCCGGACAGGCACCGCCTCACCTCCTGTTTTAACCCCTTTTTTTGACAACAAATGTGTCGCAACCGCGATGGCGGCTCTTTCTCATTTGCCTGAATGTGTAGTGTTCGGCGTTCTTGCCTTCCAGAAACCGCTACACGTTTGATAAAGTTTGCCACGGGTGCGAAAAATGTGCGTCGCACTGGCGGCGCTATTAATTGTTAATGGCACTGCAAACGCAGGAAACAAACGCACAAAAAACGCTGCAAAACGCACAATAAAAATGTGCAAACTGGAACGCAGCATAATGCCCCATGAGCTACTTTGCCACGTTTTTCAAAGGTTGAAACCATGAAGCCGCTCTGGGCGTGTCGCAGGAACAACATGCGTTTAAAATGGCGAGGTGCGAATGAGGCCTTAGGGGTGAACAAAGCCGCCATTGTTCAATGTGTGACAATGCGTCCCGGGGTAACGTGTTTATGACGGCCGGCTCCATCTAGTGGCCAAAATGCAGCATTTTTACTGATTGTGTATTTCAAGACAATATCAAATTATGACCACTAGAGGGAGCTGGTGATCATCAGAATTAAACATATTACACACATTGTGGGGAATATTCGTTACGCTTTTTTAGGGCTCAGTCACCCGTGCTTTGCTCTCTGAAGGGTGATCTGTGTTTGGATCGCTCTTCTCATTCACTGTCACTGTCTGCTTTGAACCCTTAAGCCCCGCACTACCATTTTCATTGCACACATTCAGTGGGCACTGCGCCAGCTAAAAGCAACTGGGGGTATTATTCCTGCCGTGGCATGCGTACACTCCTGGCCACTGCCTCTGCGGCTAAAGTTGGAGAGTGTGGGGGGTGGTAAAAGCTTGGGTCTACCACAACCTCAACCTCACGTGTGAACTGCCCCTTCGATTTATTATAAAGTAACCCCTCATAATGGGCACAGCGGGTGTACAGACCCCAGAACTCAGCACAGGAATGGTGGGAACCCCTTATATGGTGGGAACCCCTCATAATGGGCACAGCAGGTGTACAGACCCAAGGAACTCAGCACAGGGATGGTGGGAACCCCTCATAACGGGCACAGCGGGTCTACAGACCCCAGAACTCAGCACAGGGATGGTGGGAACCCCTCATAATGGGTACAACAGGTCTACAGACCCCAGAACTCAGCACAGGGATGGTGGGAACCCCTCTTAATGGTCACAGAGGGTCTACAGACCCAGGAACTCAGCACAGGGATGGTGGGAACCCTCATAATGGGTACAACAGGTCTACAGACCCCAGAACTTAGCACAAGGATGGTGGGAACTCCTCATAATGGTCACAGCAGGTGTACAGACCCCGGAACTCAGCACAGGGATGGTGGGAACCCCTCATAACGGGCACAGCAGGTCTACAGACCCCAGAACTTAACACAGGAATGGTGGGAACCCCTCATAATGGGCACAGCGGGTGTACAGACCCCAGAACTCAGCACAGGGATGGTGGGAACTCCTCATAACGGGCACAGCAGGTCTGTAGACCCCAGAACTCAGCACAGGGATGGTGCGAACCCCTCATAATGGGCACAGCAGGTCTACAGACCCAGGAACTCAGCACAGGGATGGTGGGAACTCCGCATAATGGTAACAGCAGGTCTACAGACCCAGGAACTCAGCACAGGGATGGTGGGAACCCCTCATAAAGGGCACAGCAGGTGTATAGACCTGGGAACTCAGCACAGGGATGTTGGGAACCCCTCATAATGGGCACAGCAGGTCTACAGACCCCAGAACTTAGCACAGGGATGGTGGGAACCCCTCATAATGGGCACAGCAGGTGTATAGACCTGGGAACTCAGCACAGGGATGGTGGGAACCCCTCATAATGGGCACAGCAGGTGTATAGACCTGGGAACTCAGCACAGGGATGGTGGGAACCCCTCATAGTGGGCACAGCAGGTCTACAGACCCCAGAACTTAGCACAGGGATGGTGGGAACCCCTCATAATGGGCACAGCAGGTCTACAGACCCCAGAACTTAGCACAGGGATGGTGGGAACCCCTCATAATGGGGGGGATATTTTTTTTGTTATAATTTTTTAATAAATAGATCCCTTTAACTCCTTTTTGACACACTGAACCAGAGCGAGCCGGTTGTGGCCATTGAAGTGGGAACGGCCATTGTCTCCAGTGCTATCTAGGTTTAGTGATTGAATTGGTCCTCTGGCTCCACACAATGTGTTATGGCTGAGAGGACGGAGAGGTGCAGTGATTACATTTCATGGTGTACAATTGCCTTGTCTGGAATGTGAGATAAGCTGTTTGTCCAGGTGAAGGAGGCGGGGTTGCATTAGGGGTCACCCTTAACCGTGTTAAACCGGCCTGACTACTAATTAACATCTTGTTAGTGGAGTCGCCGCCACTAATGAGCGAGGAATGGTTCCCCCTAGGGGGCGCTCACGTTTCTCAAGACGTTACACTTCTATATACAATGCAGGAATCCGATTCGGTCCTGTGCGTCCGGATCACGTGTGTGTTTGCGTCTGTAGGAGGTGCAGCGCGTTTAGGTCGGGGGTTTTACATTAATCTCCTTGTTTAAAAATTCCCTTTTATCGCTACTGTGTGAGATGGCCGATCGAATGTAAAGCTGGCCGCACACCGTGCAACATTCGAACGTTCGTGCGGAAATTCAGGAAAATTGTTTATCAGAGGAAAATATCGGATGAAAACCCTGTTTTTTTTCGATCTATAGATAGATCGATCGATTTTGGGACACACATTCCGGAATGGAAACCACGGTTCGAATTTCGTTCGTTTAGAAAATATTTTTTTCAACCTGCTCCTTCCATTTTTCTGTGTCCCCTTCAAACTGGCAGGAGCCAGGACTTTAAATGGGCTGTGCTGTGCGGGGCCAGTAGGGGGAGCTACACATTGTGCAACACTGTGGTTGGCTGTACAGTGCTGACGTAATCGGGGGCTGTAAATGGGCTGTGCTGTGTGGGACCAGTAAGGGGAGCTTCTGATTGTACAACGCGGTGGTTGGCCGAATGGTGTCAACGTCATCAGGGGCTTTAAATGGGCTGTGCCCCGTGGGTCCAGTAGGGGGGGCTTCTGATTGTGCCACACTGTGGTTGGCTGTATAGTGCCGACGTCATCTGGGGCCTTTAGGTCCAGTAGGGGGTGCTTCTGATTTTGCAACACTGTGGTTGGCTGTACAGTGCTGACGTCATTGGGGGCTGTAAATGGGTTGTACTGTGTGGGGCCAGTAGGGGGTGCTTCTGATTTTGCAACAAGGGGGTTGGCTGTACAGTGCTCAGGTCATCGGGGGCTTTAAATGGGTTGTACTGTGTGGGGCCAGTAGAGGCAGCTTCTGATTGTGCAACACTGTGGTTGGCTGTACAGTGCTGATGTCATCGGGGGCTGTAAATGGGTTGTGTTGTGTTGGGCCAATCGGGGGAGCTACTGATTGTGCAACACTGTGGTTGGCTGTACAGTGCTGACGTCATCGGGGGCTGTAAATGGGCTGTGTTGTGTTGGGCCAATCGGGGGAGCTACTGATTGTGCAACACTGTGGTTGGCTGTACAGTGCTGACGTCATCGGGGGCTGTAAATGGGTTGTGTTGTGTGGGGCCAGTAGGTGGGGCTTCTGATTTTGCAACACTGTGGTTGGCTGTACAGTGCTCAGGTCATCGGGAGCTTTAAATGGGTTGTACTTTGTGGGTCTAGTAGGGGAACTTCTGATTTTGCAACAAGGTGGTTGGCTGTACAGTACTGACGTCACCGGGGGCTGTAAATGGGTTGTACCATGTGGGGCCAGTAGGGGGAGCTTCTGATTTTGCAAAAAGGTGGTTGGCTGTACAGTGCTGACGTCATCGGGGGCTGTAAATGGGCTGTGCTGTGTGGGACCAGTAAGGGGAGATACTGATTGTACAACGCGGTGGTTGGCCGAATGGTGTCAACGTCATCAGGGGCTTTAAATGGGCTGTGCCCCGTGGGTCCAGTAGGGGGGGCTTCTGATTGTGCCACACTGTGGTTGGCTGTATAGTGCCGACGTCATCTGGGGCCTTTAGGTCCAGTAGGGGGTGCTTCTGATTTTGCAACACTGTGGTTGGCTGTACAGTGCTGACGTCATTGGGGGCTGTAAATGGGTTGTACTGTGTGGGGCCAGTAGGGGGTGCTTCTGATTTTGCAACAAGGGGGTTGGCTGTACAGTGCTCAGGTCATCGGGGGCTTTAAATGGGTTGTACTGTGTGGGGCCAGTAGAGGCAGCTTCTGATTGTGCAACACTGTGGTTGGCTGTACAGTGCTGATGTCATCGGGGGCTGTAAATGGGTTGTGTTGTGTTGGGCCAATCGGGGGAGCTACTGATTGTGCAACACTGTGGTTGGCTGTACAGTGCTGACGTCATCGGGGGCTGTAAATGGGTTGTGTTGTGTGGGGCCAGTAGGTGGGGCTTCTGATTTTGCAACACTGTGGTTGGCTGTACATTGCTGACATCATCGGGAGCTTTAAATGGGTTGTACTTTGTGGGTCTAGTAGGGGAACTTCTGATTTTGCAACAAGGTGGTTGGCTGTACAGTACTGACGTCACCGGGGGCTGTAAATGGGTTGTACCATGTGGGGCCAGTAGGGGGAGCTTCTGATTTTGCAAAAAGGTGGTTGGCTGTACAGTGCTGACGTCATCGGGGGCTGTAAATGGGCTGTGCTGTGTGGGACCAGTAAGGGGAGATACTGATTGTACAACGCGGTGGTTGGCCGAATGGTGTCAACGTCATCAGGGGCTTTAAATGGGCTGTGCCCCGTGGGTCCAGTAGGGGGGGCTTCTGATTGTGCCACACTGTGGTTGGCTGTATAGTGCCGACGTCATCTGGGGCCTTTAGGTCCAGTAGGGGGTGCTTCTGATTTTGCAACACTGTGGTTGGCTGTACAGTGCTGACGTCATTGGGGGCTGTAAATGGGTTGTACTGTGTGGGGCCAGTAGGGGGTGCTTCTGATTTTGCAACAAGGGGGTTGGCTGTACAGTGCTCAGGTCATCGGGGGCTTTAAATGGGTTGTACTGTGTGGGGCCAGTAGAGGCAGCTTCTGATTGTGCAACACTGTGGTTGGCTGTACAGTGCTGATGTCATCGGGGGCTGTAAATGGGTTGTGTTGTGTTGGGCCAATCGGGGGAGCTACTGATTGTGCAACACTGTGGTTGGCTGTACAGTGCTGACGTCATCGGGGGCTGTAAATGGGTTGTGTTGTGTGGGGCCAGTAGGTGGGGCTTCTGATTTTGCAACACTGTGGTTGGCTGTACATTGCTGACATCATCGGGAGCTTTAAATGGGTTGTACTTTGTGGGTCTAGTAGGGGAACTTCTGATTTTGCAACAAGGTGGTTGGCTGTACAGTACTGACGTCACCGGGGGCTGTAAATGGGTTGTACCATGTGGGGCCAGTAGGGGGAGCTTCTGATTTTGCAAAAAGGTGGTTGGCTGTACAGTGCTGACGTCATCGGGGGCTGTAAATGGGCTGTGCTGTGTGGGGCCAGTAAGGGGAGATACTGATTGTACAACGCGGTGGTTGGCCGAATGGTGTCAACGTCATCAGGGGCTTTAAATGGGCTGTGCCCCGTGGGTCCAGTAGGGGGGGCTTCTGATTGTGCCACACTGTGATTGGTTGTACAGTGCCGACGTCATCTGGGGCCTTTAGGTCCAGTAGGGGGTGCTTCTGATTTTGCAACACTGTGGTTGGCTGTACAGTGCTGACGTCATCGGGGGCTGTAAATGGGCTGTGCCCTGTGGGTCTAGTAGGGGGGCTTCTGATTGTGCCACACTGTGGTTGTTTGTACAGTGCCGACGTCATCTGGGGCCTTTAGGTCCAGTAGGTGGGGCTTCTGATTTTGCAACACTGTGGTTGGCTGTACAGTGCTGATGTCATCGGGGGCTGTAAATGGGTTGTACTGTGTGGGGCCAGTAGAGGGAGCTACTGATTGTGCAACACTGTTGTTGGCTGTACAGTGCTGACGTCATCGGGGGAGCTCAGGCCGCCAATGCTTGACCATGAGTGCACACCCAACCCCCCAGCCCTGGCCAGCCCTGGTTGCTTTGTTTCCCACACATGCCCCAGTGATCACCAACATGTTATTGGCAGTCTTACCCTACAGCTAAGCAGTACAAGGACCCGATGTGTGCGAATTGGGGAAAAATTAACTGTTAATAGACTATTTTCTCTCCAGGTCGAATGTTATTCATTCGTATAGAATAGACATGTATAGGAAAAGTTCTGCATTATGGCCACTAGATGGAGCCGCTGATCACCAGCTCCACCTAGTGGTCATATTGATACCTGTAATAAATAAAATAAATAAACAATGCAGTATTTTCCTGATTCTTTTCCTGATCCTGATGACATATCTATGAATAACATTCGACCTGGAGAGAAAATAGCCTAATAACATTTGCTTCGCACAGGAGGAATGTGCCTGCAGTTTCACAGGATGGGAAGCTCTGTGAACCTTTTATAAAGACACGCCTATTGTTTATATTTTCTTGGGGGTCTATACCCCCCCACACCAGGAAGAGGGACATTTGTGGAGTAACGAGATGACAGAGAGGACAGGAAATTAGTATTTTCTTCAGTGGTTTCTGTCTCCATACATCCTCAGGACAGGTTCTCTTTACTCATCAATGTTTCTATTTATTGTCCCTCAGCCAGGAAATTGGTATTTTCAGAGGGGTCTGTCTCCATACACCCTCAGGACAGGTTCTCTTTAGAAGCCATCATTTCCACGTATCATCCTACAACCAGGAAATTGGTATTTTCAGAGGGGTCAGTCTCCATACATCCTCAGTACAGGTTCTCTTTAACCATCATTGTTTCTATTCGTTGGCCCTCAGCCAGGAAATTGGTATTTTCAGAGGTTCCAATACAGGGGACAGTTGGGAGGTATGACACCTGTGTTGGGTTATGTGGCCGCACAGCAAAAGAAAGGCGACTCCCCCTTTTTACACCCTCAGTGCCACTGCCCCGCCCCCTGCCTGGACTCTATGCCGCCCCCTTTCTTCCTGAAATCAAAGTACCTCCCCCACCCCCCCTACAGTATGAGCCATGAACCACCATTGCGAGGCTGATTTCTGATTTCAGCCGGTGTGCGGTGACATGACTTAGATGTGGACAGTCTATGTGCCTGGCTGAGGACCACCCACACAACTATTCCGAATCCAGGCCCCGCCCCCTCCGCATTCCTCGCCCCTCCCCCGCTCTGCGCACTTTACTCCTGTAAACAGGTCTGTGAGCCAAGATTCCTCCACACACACCTGGCTGCCCCACAGGAACCCCCTAAAGAGAGAGTGACACCTCAGAAAATACCAATTTCCTGGCTGAGGGCCGATAAACAGAAAAGATGACCCTT
Source organism: Lithobates sylvaticus (assembly GCA_028564925.1). NCBI lineage: Eukaryota > Metazoa > Chordata > Amphibia > Anura > Ranidae > Lithobates > Lithobates sylvaticus. The sequence goes on from CM053029.1 coordinate 50,508,827, forward strand.
AAAGAGAACCTGTCCTGAGGATGCATTTAGACTGAAACCTCTGAAAATACCAATTTCCTGGCCGAGGGACGATAAACAGTAAAAATGACGTTAAAGAGAACCTGTCCTGAGGATGTATTGTGAGTGAAACCTCTGAAAATACTAACTTCCTGGCTGAGGGACGATAAACAGAATTGATGACAGCTAAAGAGAACCTGTCCTGATGTAGTGTGGAGACAGAAACCACTGGCCTTTTTGTAAAAAAATACAAATTTCCTGGCTGAGGGACGATAAACAGAAATGATGACCTTTAAAGAAAACCTGTCCTGAGGATGCAATAAGACTGAAACTTCTGAAAATACTAACTTCCTGGCTCAGGAACAATAAACAGAAATTATGGCTTCTAAAGAGAACCTGTCCTGAGGATGTATGGAGACTGATGCCTCTGAAAATACAAATTTTCTGGCTGAGGGACAATAAACAGAAATAATGATGGATAAAGAGAACCTGTTCTGAGGATATACTTTGAGTGAAACCTCTGAAAATACTATTTTCCTGGCTGACAGCTGAGAGACAGTTAAAGGGAGCCTGTCCTGAGGATGTATGGAGGGTGACACCTCTGAAAATACTAATTTACTGGCTATGGGACGATAAACAGAAATGATGACGGTTAAGGATAACCTGTCCTGAGGATGTATGCAGAGTGACACCTATGAAATCCTAATTTCCTGGCTGTGGGACAATGAACAGAAATGATGACTGTCCTGAGGATGTATGGAGACTGTTGCCTTTGAAAATCCAAATTTCCTGGCTCAGGGCCGATAAACTGAAAAGATGACAGCTAAAGAGAACCTGTCCTGAGGATGTATGGAGACTGATGCCTCTGAAAATACAAATTTTCTGGCTGAGGGACGATAAACAGAAATGATGACAGATAAAGAGAACCCGTCCTGAGGATTTATTGTGAGTGAAACCTCTGAAAATACTAATTTTCTGGCTCAGAGTCAATAAACAGAAATAATGATGGGTAAAGAGAATCTGTCTTCGGGAAGTATGCAGACAGAAACCACTGGCATTTCCTGAAAATACTAAATTCCTGGCTGAGGTCCAATAAACAGAAATGATGATCCTTAAAGAGAACCTGTCCTGAGGATGTATGGAGAGTGAAACTTCTGAAAATATCACTTCCTGGCTGAGGGACGATAAAGAAATAAAGATGGCTAAAGAGAACCTGTCCTGAGGATGTATGTAGAGAGAAACCTCCTGGCTGAGGGACAATAAACAGAAATGATGATCCTTAAAGAGAACCTGTCCTGAGGATAATTTAATAGTAATAGTTACGTTATTATTAATTAGTTATTCAGATTTTCGGGTTTTCTCATTTTTGTTGTTATATTCCATTACCTATAATTTAATAGTTATTATTTTTTAGAATTTTTGTGTTTTTGGATTTTCGAAATTCCGAATTACTGAATTTTCGAATTTTCGAATTTTGTAAACTTCCGAATATTTTAATTTATGAATTTTCGAATTTACAAATTTAAGAATTTTAAAATATTCGAATTTACGAATTTATAAAATTTTCGAATTTTCGAATTTACAAATTTAAGAATTTAGGAATTTTCGAATTTACAAATTTACAAATTTTTTAATTTACGGATTTATGAATTTAAGAATTTAGGAATTTAAGGATTTTTGAATATTCGAATCTACGAATTTATGAATTTACGAATATTCTAATTTACGAATTTACGAATTTTTGAATTTACAAATTTAAGAATTTACGAACTTACAAATTTTTTAATTTACGAATTTACGAATTTTTGAATTTAAGAATTTTTAAATAATCAAATTTACGAATTTTTGAATTTTCGAATATTCGAATTTATGAATTTATGAATTTTCCAATTTATGAATTTTCCAATTTATGAATTTAAGAATTTTCGAATATTCGAATCGATGAATTTAAGAATTTTCGAATATTCGAATTTACGAATTTATGAATTTACGAATTTTTGAATTTTTGAATTTTTGAATTTTTGAATTTCCGAATTTCCAAATTTTTGAATTTACGAATTTTTGAATTTTTGAACTTTTGAATTTGCGAATTTCCGAATTTCCGAATTTTTGAATTTTTGAATTTACGAATTTTTTAATTTACGAATTTACGAATTTTTGAATTTACGAATTTACGAATTTTGAATTTACGAATTTTTGAATTTACGAATTTTCAAATGTATGAATTTAAGAATTTTCGAATATTCGAATCTACGAATTTATGAATTTACAAACTTAAGAATTTTCAAATTTAAGAATTTTCAAATTTAAGAATTTTCAAATTTAAGAATTTTCAAATTTAAGAATTTTTGAATATTCGAATATTCAAATTTTCGAATTTTTGAATTTACGAATATTTGAATCTACACATTTATGACTTTACAAATATTCAAATTTATGAATTTAAGAATTTTCAAATATTTGAATTTACAAATTTTAGAATTTACGAAGTTTCAAATTTAAGAATTTTGGAATTTACAAATTTATGAATTTTCAAATTTACGAATTTATGAATTTTCAAATTTACGAATATTCGGAAAAATTTGTTAAACTGGTTTTCATTAATTGCACACGTCTAATGCGCGGTTTGGACAATAATTGTTAATGGCGCCCCCTCCGCTCCGCGGCTCCTCTGTGGTGTGAAGATAACCAGTCAGGGGCTGAGGAGACAAATACAGGCGATGAGAAATTCCTACAATTAATTCTGAGCATTTCGTAAGCCTATAAGAATGTCGCAGGATTCCGCAAACTCGCAGCGCCGCCCCATCACACCCAGGAGCCAATAGGTTTGTGTTGTTTGTTTGCTCCCTGCATGGCAGCAGTCACAGATTTCATCATTTCATTCCAACATATAAAGCCTTCTACATCCGCTGAAAACAAACCTCACCGCTATAAAAGACGTCTTATTATTTCATATCACAAAATAAAATCAGCGAACGCCTTGAATTTCCATGATTGTAATCACAGCGCAGCTAATGTGCAGAGAAGGTAACATCACAGCTCATTAATTAAAGCTGGAGCAGAGCATGGAACACCCCCCACTGCATTGTGGGAGAAAGATTATTTTCCCTACACAGCTGTTCCCGCAGTAATTCTTCTTCTCTACCACTAGATGTCCCCAGTTTTCCCAAGTTGTATGATGGCCAGTATCATACATCCCACTTTCTCTAAGGACAGGCCGTCATGGACCCGCCCCCCCCCAGCATGTGACAGTGATAGAGAAGCAGCGCAGTGATGAGCCCTTCTCTCTGTCACTCTGCTTTCTCATCCTATCAGCATGCTCATGCACCCACCCAATCGGAAAGGGTCTTCATGCAGCCCGAGCTCAAGGTGTTACTGCACTAAATGGTGAGCATTATGTGAACGTTGTGCAATGCTGTGGTAAGGACCGTCACCCCCACCACTGAAGAAAAAAAAAAAAAAATAAAATAAATAAATATATATATTAGTTAGGAAAAAATATATGCATATATATATATATATATATATATATATATATATATATATATATATATATATATATGAATGTGTGTGTGTGTGTGTTTGTGTATGTGTATATATATATATATATATATATATATATATATATATATGGTATTTAGGAAAAATATATACAAACATTATATATATAAATTTTTCAATTATATTTATATATATAAAAATAATATATACATATATATACAGTATTAATTTATATTTATAATATTTATATATATATATAAAAAACAATACTGTATATATATGTATATATTATTTAGGAAAAATAATATATATATATCTACAGTATTACATTTTATATATAATGTAATACTGGTATGGTGCAAATTATTGCATTGATGTTCTTGTTTTACATATGCAAAAAAAAAATTATTTATTATATATATATATATATATATATATATATATATATAGTATTAAAAATATCTACATATATATATATAGTATATTAAGAAATAAAAAAAATATATATATGTGTGTGTGTGTGTGTATATATATATATATATATATAATATATATATATATATATATATATATATATATATATATATATATATATAATGTAATACTGTGTATATATAAATATGTATATATTATTTAGGAAAAATAATATATATATATATATTTTTACAGTATTACATTATATGTATATATATATATATATAATGTAATACTGGTATGGTGAAATATATTACATTCATGTTCTTGTTTTACATATGCAAAATATATATATATATATGTGTGTGTGTTTATGGGTATAAATAAATAAATAAATAAATAAATAAATAAATATAAATATATATATATATTATTTAGGAAAAATAATATATATTGTATTGTAATGTTTTCTTTGGTTTCTGAGCATGCGCGGTCTTGGTCTTCCGATTTTTTTTTTTTTATATACTGTGCTGATTTAAATGAAAATCGTTCGATCCGGTATCGTACGTGAAAAGTTTTCATGTTTGTCCCTTCTGATAATTTTACATGATCGGCTCTCGAAAAGCTGTGTACTGACAATCAGATCATCATGCGATCGATTAAAAGCGGTATTCTTTTGCGTCCGTTTTTTCTGATCGTTTGTCCTAGGCTTTAGAGGGTGTATTTATAAAAAAAAAAATTGGAATAAGCTGTTCATCCATTAAAACTGCAGGTAAATGTTTTCTGTGTGAATTGGGCAATATTGAATGTTCTCAGGCAATATTCTCTATTATTTGAATGTGTGAATGTGGAAAATGTATTATGGGCACTAGATGGTGCGATCACAGGACATGAGCTTGCCACCTAGTGGCCATAATGCAGTATTTTCTCTATTCTCATATTAGAACTGCAGAGAAATTTGTCTTTGGCAGAGAACAAATCCACACATGTCCTTTCCTGACCTGCCAGGCTGCATGCGCCGTTTTTTTTTTTTTTTTACATTTTGGCATAGGATTTCCCTTAAAATCCATACCAGACCCTAAGGGCCTGGTATGAATTGGGGGAGGGAACCCCTTGCTGTTATTTTTAAAATTTTTATTGCCGGCAATGGTATTTCATTGCCAGCAATTTAAATGTCCTTTTTTGTTCTTTATAAATGTCAGTTTTGCTGCAGCAGGTTCTATACATGGTACAGATGCCCCACTTTACAGGCAGACTATAAATGTCCTTTTTTGTTCTTTATAAATGTCAGTTTTGCTGCAGCAGGTTCTATACATGGTACAGATGCCCCACTTTACAGGCAGACTATAAATGTCCTTTTTTGTTCTTTATAAATGTCAGTTTTGCTGCAGCAGGTTCTATACATGGTACAGATGCCCCACTTTACAGGCAGACTATAAATGTCCTTTTTTGTTCTTTATAAATGTCAGTTTTGCTGCAGCAGGTTCTATACATGGTACAGATGCCCCACTTTACAGGCAGACTAAGCCCCCCCCAGGCACTATATTTTAAAGGAATTTTTTCATTTTTATTGTTTCACTTTAAGCATCAATAATATCACTGCTCCTCTAAAAACAATCTTTTTTTTTTTTAAATGTTTGCATTGATACATGTCCCCCAGGGCAGTACCGGGGCCCCCATATCCTTTTTATGACCAATAACTTGCATATAAACCTTCAAAATGGGCACTTTTGATTTTTCAAGTTCAGGTCCCATAGACTTTAACCACTTGCCTACGGGGCACTTACACCCCCCTTCCTGCCCAGGCCATTTTTCAGCTTTCAGCGCTGTCGCACTTTGAATGACAGTTGCGCGGTCGTGCTACACTGCACCCAAACTAAATCTTTTATCATTTTCTTCACACAAATAGAGATTTCTTTTGGTGGTATTTAATCACAGCTGGGTTTTTATTTTTTAAGGGCCAGTTCACACCATAGAAACGCAGTCCAGTTGCGTTCCAGATGCTTTTCTGCATGTGCGTTTTTGATGCGTTCCAGTGCGTTTTTCATGTGTTCCAGATGCGTTTTTGATGCAGTCCAGTGCTTTTTCCCCCCCCTCTTTTTTCTTAACCTTAATTAAGGACAAGTGTGTTGCCGTGCATTTTTGGTGCATTCCGGTGCGTTCCAGTGAGTTTTTGATGCGTTTTACAGCGTTCCAGTACAGTCCAGTGCAGAAAAAATGCAGCATGTTCTACTTTTTTTCTGGACCTGGAACTCACTGGAACTGACCGCACTGGTGTGAACTATGCCATTGAAAATCGTATAACCTACTTTCAATGCGTTTTTGATGCAGAAAAAAAAACGCACTGGACTGCATGGGGTGTGAACTGGCCCTTACAAAAAAGACCAAAATTTTGAAAGAAAATATGTTTTTTACTTTTTTCTGTCAGTAAATTTTGTAACTAAGTAATTTTTCACCTTCACTGATGTGCGCTTATGAGGCGGCACTGAAGGCGGCAGGCTGAACCTGTGGGCATTGATGGAGATGGCACTTATGGGCACTGATGAGGTGGCACTTATGGGCACTGATGAGGTGGCACTGATAAGCAGGCACTAATATGCCACACGTATGGGCACTGATAGGTGGCACTGATATGTGGCACTGATGAGCACTGATAGGCGGCACTGATGGGCACTGTTAGGTGGCACTGATGGGCACTGATAGGCAGCACTGATAGGCGGCACTGGTGGGCACGGATAGGCGGTACTGATGGGTGGCACTGATGGGCAACACTGATGGGCATTGATCAACAGCAGTGATGGGCATTGATGGGCAGCACTGATAGGCAGCACTGATTGCCAGCACTGACTGGCATCACTAATGGGCACTGATTGGTGGCACTTGTGGGCAGTGGTGAGCATTGATTGCTGCCACTGGTGGGCACTGTTTGCTGCCACTGGTGGGCACTGATTTCTGGCATTGGTGGGCAATGGTGGGCACTGATTGGTGACACTGTATCACTATATTGTAATTAGGGCACAGATCAGTGCCCTGATTACATTCCTAGATGTACCCCTGTGTGGAGATACCGCTGATCGGCTCTCCTCCCCACACACTCTGTCAGTGGGAGGCGAGGAGCGCCGATTACCGGCATCTCTGTGTTTACATGTGACCGGCTGTGATTGGACACAGCCGATCACATTGTTAAAGAGCCACGGACGTGGCTCTTTACAGAGATCGTGGTCGCGCCATGTCCTAGCAACACGGCACTGCAGCGATCGCCGTGCTGCGCGCCCCCAAGCGAGAGCCCCCAAGCCGCCCGCTGTTATTTGACGGTGGGCGGGCAGCAAACAGTTAATAGGGTTCGGAGTTCGGTTCAGAACTTTTGCAATGTTCGAGAGTTCTGGCGCGAACCGGGGGGGTGTTTGGTCCAACTGCTGAACCGGCCAATATTTCGGTTGACTCTTTGAGCGTCCATAGTACATCCAAAGAGCTACTAGTTAAGGAAAGGACTCAGGCATACCCCATTGTACTTTTAGTTAAATTTTCATTTTATATCAGCCCCTAAAATCAACCCAATGAAAAGCAATCAAACAATGGCCATGACCGATTCTTTCAGTATATAACCGTCTCCGATTCTGACATCAGTAGGCGTCGCCTCCTTCTTACCTTTTCAGATCTCCTGGGGTTAGTTAGCAACCATTGACTTGATTTTCACTTGTCAGCAATCTCAGCAAACTTCCAGACAAAACAGCAAACCAGTAATTTGCTGGTTATCCGCCATTCACATGACAAGCTAAAATTATTATCTGAGGTTCACCGCAGACTGGAAGTATGCATTATGTGTGCGTCACTTACTGTGCTGATGTCACCGCGTTAATCTGCACTTTGTGGTGGGTACATTGAGCACAGCATTTTGGATAGTCTTGAGTCCAACGTATCCGAGTTCAGTTCCCCTGTCCTAACTATTTAACCCTAGATCCCCCACCCTGTCTAACCTACCCTGCGTTTTAAGTATTCTAAGCCTACACCTCACCCCAAAATATATACACCTTGATGACCCACCATGTATCCCACCGCCTCCTCACAAAAAAGAATCCTGTTTCTGTAACCTAACCTTCTAATTACCCAACCCACACAATATAACACCACATAACACTAACTTCTCCTCCCGTGCTAAGCACCCAACACCTCTTTTACCCCCCCCCCCCCCCACAATCACTCCAGCAAGGGGCAGTCCTTATTTGCCCTCTGGGGAGTAGAAGGGAGACCTTGCTGACTGTGGGGGTAAGAGTTAACCCATTGGGCTTGGAATGGAATTTGCTAGATAGGGGGGTTCAGATATCACTCGTTTGTTGTAGAGAGGGAGGATTTCAGTGGAAGGGGGAGGTTGTTTCCCAGTGGAGGGGGATGGGGGTTGTGATTTACCTGATCTCCAAAGTGACAACAGCCAGTTCAGGAGTCTCCTCTCCTCCAGCTGATCCTCCATGTCTCTATTAAAGCTCTTTTCAACCTGGGTGCCTTAAGGTTTCTTCAGGGGTGCCTTAAGGTTTCTTCAGGGGTGCCTTGAGGTTTCTTCAGGGGTGCCTTGAGGTTTCTTCAGAGGTGCCTTAAGGTTTCTTCAGGGGTGCCTTGAGGTTTCTTCAGGGGTGCCTTGAGGTTTCTTCAGGGGTACCTTGAGGTTTCTTCAGAGGTGCCTTGAGGTTTCTTCAGAGGTGCCTTAAGGTTTCTTCAGGGGTGCCTTGAGGTTTCTTCAGGGGTGCCTTAAGGTTTCCTCTGGGGTGCCTTAAGGTTTCTTCAGGGGTGCCTTCAGGTTTCTTCAGGGGTGCCTTGACATTTCTTCAGGGGTGCCTTGAGGTTTCTTCAGGGGTTCCTTGAGGTTTCTTGAGAGGTGCCTTAAGGTTTCTTCAGAGGTGCCTTGATGTTTCTTCAGGGGTGCCTTGAGGTTTCTTCAGGGGTGCCTTAAGGTTTCCTCAGGACTACCTTGAGGTTTCTTCAGGGGTGCCTTAATGTTTCCTCAGGGGTGCCTTAAGGTTTCCTCAGGGGTGCCTTAAGGTTTCTTCAGGGGTGCCTTGAGGTTTCTTCAGGGGTGCCTTAAGGTTTCTTCAGGGGTGCCTTGAGGTTTCTTCAGGGGTGCCTTGAGGTTTCTTCAGGGGTGCCTTAAGGTTTCCTCAGGGGTGCCTTAAGGTTTCTTCAGGGGTGCCTTGAGGTTTCTTCAGGGGTGCCTTGAGGTTTCTTCAGTGGTGCCTTGATGTTTCTTCAGGGGTGCCTTGAGGTTTCTTCAGTGGTGCCTTGATGTTTCTTCAGGGGTGCCTTGGCATAATAAAAGCTGCCCCAAAATTGTATACAAGCCAGCAAATGGATGAATCCTGCCTTTTCGTTACACAAAGCCTCAGGTTTTCATTGTGCACCATTACGACCTTCTAGCCGCCAGTGTCCTAACAACCAATGACCCTCCCCTGCCCCTCTCTGTCAGCGTTGGGGTCACATTAGCTGGAGTGTTCGAAGAAAAACTGAGGGAGAAGAGAAACATTGGAAAACTAGTCAGTACCAGTGTGCAAAAGTGTTTTGGATTTGGAAGAATAAATAACCTCTAATGTTGGGTGTCCTACATGTGTGGATGTTGATGCATTATGTAAAACTATTAGAATTGTTTTTTACATTTAAGAATGGGGTGCCTCGAGACTGTCCATAATTTTAGAGGGTGCCTTGACTGAAAAAAGTTTGAGAAAACAACCATTGACAGACTCCGCCCACTCTCGGCACCGGCAGTCCAGCCCAACCACTTCATTGAGGCTCAGCACAGCCCAAGAACATCGGATGGACACATCTGCAGTCCTGCCCAATCATGTATTTTACCACCCGACTCTGGCCACCCCCAGGTTTACAACATATGCGGGAAGAGATGCAAGTAGTTATCGTACTTACACGCAACTGTGCGCATGACTATGGGTGTCACTCCTCTGGCGGGTGTCACCCAGGTGCGGTTGGCACCCCCATAGCGACGCCACTGAGTTAATGGGAGGGGAGAGATAGATTTAGGTGTCATCAGCGTAGAAATTATATTAAGCTGTTTGCTTTTTTTGCCTGAATTTTTTCAGAGCTGCTCATTTGAAGGGGGGAGGGGAGCTTCCTGGGGGTGTCTTATCATAGTGGATGTTCCATAGAACTGCTTTCTCCACGCTGACCCTCTCCTTTTCTAAAGTTTTCTATGTAGCATGGGATCGTTAGGATTACACAACGTATGTATCTTATGCCTGGACCTTTTGGGTCCCTTTTTTGTTTCATCTTCTTCTCCTTTGTAGTTGTTTTGTATAACTTCTTATTTTTGTGTTACAGACATTTTTTCTCCAGATCACAGCTCCCTGTGATCGGGAGCTATGATCAGTGTCGTGTCATTCGTAGCCATGCCCACTAAAAGTTAGAATCACTCCCTAGGACACACTTAACCCCTTCCTAGCCAGCTAGTAGTTAACCCCTTCACTGCCAGTGTCATTTTTACAGTAATGAGTGCCATTTTATAGCACTGATCGCTGCAAAAATGCCAATGGTCCCAAAAATGTGTCAAAATTGTCTGATGTGTCCGCCATAATGGTCGCAGTCACGATAAAAATCGCAGATCGCCGCCATTACTAGTAAAAAAAAAATTATTAATAAAAATGTCATAGAACGAGCCCCTATTTTGTAGACGCTATAACTTTTGCGCAAACCAATCAATAAATGCTTATTGCATTTTTTTTACCAAAAATATGTAGAAGAATACGTATCGGCCTAAAATGAGGAAAAAAAATATTTTTTTATATATTTTTGGGGGATATTTATTATAGCAAAAAGTAAAAAATAATGTGTTTTTTTTTTCAAAATTGTCGCTCTATTTTTGTTTATAGCGCAAAAAATAAAAACCGCGGAGGTGATCAAATACCACCAAAAGAAAGCTCTATTTGTGGGAAAAATAGGACGTCAATTTTGTTTGGGAGCCACGTTGCACGACCGCGCAATTGTCAGTTAAAGCGACGCAGTGCCGAATCGCAAAAAGTGCTCTGGTCTTTGGCCAGCCAAATGGTCCGGGGCTTAAGTGGTTAAAGTGGTTCTAAAGGCAGAAGGTTTTTTATCTTAATACATTCTATTCATTAAGATAAAAAAAAAAAACCTTCTGTGTGCAGCAGCCCCCCTCAGCCCCCCTAATACTTACATGGGCTCCATCTCGATCCACCGTTGTGCACGAGTGCCTCGGCTGTCCGGGACCTTCCCTCCTGATCGGCTGAGACACAGCAGCGGCGCCATTGGCTCTGGCGGCTGTCAATCAAAGTCAGTTAGCCAATGAGGAAAGAGAGGGGGTGGGGCTGAACCGTGGCTCCGTGTCTGAATGGACACAGGGAGCTGTGGCTCAGCTCGGATGAACCCAAAGCAAGTTGCTTGCTGTGGGGGCACTGAACAGGAAGGAGGGGTCAGGAGAGCTGGCGGGGAACCTGAGAAGAGGAGGATCGGGGCTAAAACCATTACACAGAGCAGGTAAGTATAACATGTTTGTTATTTTTAAAGAAAAAAAAAACAAGACTTTAGTATCACTTTAAGAGTAAAGGTACAGAGTAGTGACCATTGCTTTCCTAGTCTTGCTCTGTAGATATCAATGTGTGGCCATCTCATAATTCTTCTGAGGAATTGGACTTTGCTCCATGTACCGTGTTGGACAGTTTACTAATTAAAATGCTATCAGCGCATCTCACTTCATTGTAACTCCAGGTCAGCCTGACCTCACAGAAAGCATTTCATTCTCAGACCGCTGAACCGATTATCTGTTTATTGTCCTCTTTATACAGTAAAAATTGTAATTGCTGATAAGGACAGAAGTGACTGGATTTTTAACAATCCAGGAAGATACTGTTTATCTGCAGAGATGTATTTAACCACTTGCCGCCTGGCTGCCCCGCAATGTACTGCAGATGGGCTGACGGTGTAGGTAAAGTGACATACCCATACGGCGATGCCTGCTTAAGGGTTTAAGGGGTGAGCATGTGCGCCTCCCGGGCTGGCACCCACTGTGATTGTACACAGAGGGAGCCTGTCAGCAGGTCCTGGCCAATGATTCATGTCTAAGACCCAGGGGCGTAGCTATAGGTCTCGCGACAGCGACCCGGCCCCATGCTTCAGGGCCGATCCTTGGTGGGTGCGCGGGGTGCACGGCACCCAGGGACCACAGAAGGGGGGTGCCACGTTTTGCCACTGGGGGGGGGGTGGGGCCCGGCATCTCCCTTTGCCCCTCTGGCTCTCAGTTTACTATGCAGTGGGGGAGATGGGCGGTGGGCGATCGGCAGCTCTGTGGTGCCCAGGGGCCATGGGATCTCCGTGGGGGTTGTAGTTTACCTCCCGAATGTATACAGTGGAGAGGAGAGGGGCCTCTGACCTGGGCATGTACGGCAAGACATTAAAAAAAACATTAATGTGGCACTCCAATAGTAAACAGTAGAATGTGAATAGGAACCAGTAAGGTCCAATCAGTGAATATAGTGAATAAACAACTAAGGTCATAAAAAAACATAAAATGTCACAAAAAATGATAGTGATAAAAATTATGATGAACTAAAAGTAAAAAATGCATGTGATAAAAATATTAAAAATAGATCAAAGTTCATGAGTGAACATCATGAAGAGTACATCTTGAAAAATAAATCATGTGCATGGAAAAATCTCTCACACTTCTCAAGGTGAATGGAAAATTGACCTTTATGGTGCAATCAATGGAAATTAAGGTTGACACGCTTACCGGAGATGGTGGACCTGTATACTATACAGCATAGAAGTCAAACAGGCATTCATGAGGAGATGACCTCAACAGGATCCAACTTGGAAACCTCGGTGATTTCGAGAATAGGCCCCATCAAATATTAAGGGAGAGGATCCAACATCAGAAAGCACGCTCAATGGTATGCAATGAACCACATCAGAAAGAAGAATGATAATCCGAAATAGTAGGCATAAAAAACAGAAAACGGCACATCGTGTGACACTGTATGGTAGGTTTAATTTAAAAAAGGATTTGAACTTACAAAAAAATTGGATAAAAACTCGCTAATATCCTTCAACAATAAGAACAGTATGCAGTAAACCCACGATCGCATCCGGCGCGTTTCGTCCTATTGGACATCATCATTTTTTTTTTTTCTAGGCTGAAGTTGTTGGACAAGCTTGCATTTAGATGCTGGGCTGGTGGGTGGCAGGGACTGTTTTTATTTTTTCCGCTGCAGCAGATGGGGCAGAGAAATTTGCTGGCTATAGTCTACAGCTGGTGGTGTGCTGCTGGCAGATGTGTTGCTAGGACCTGGGACACCCTGTGCTATACCATCATCCCTGTCAGTGGAGACTGCTGAGAGGTAATGACTCGGTATAGCAGGGGCAGGCTGAAGTGGGTAAGGAGGAGGAGGAGCAGGAGGGACAGATTTGTGCCCCCTTTGTGTGGCTTTTAGGTGCTCTTGTCATCGGGCTCAGTGGTTGGACGTTAAATGCCTTGTTAAGCATGTGGAACCCAAATGGTTGGTGTTTTTGCCACATTTAATGTGCCTGAGACACCGTTTGCAGATAGCAACAGTGCGATCTGCTGCAGATGTGCTGAAAAGGCCCAGACAGCTGATCTGTGGGAAGTGGGCCAGGAGATAATAGCGGCAGGATCTGATGGAATAGGGTGGCTGCTCTCTACTCTACTACTACTTTCTTAAAGTCGGCATCCTTGGGGTTGTGCCGCACACCTTCAGTTTCCTCCTCTGCTCTATCTGGCACCCAAGTCGCATCAGTGACCTCATCATCATCATCTCCATCATCTCCATCTCCTCCATCTTCATCATTACCACTGGAGACAACTTGGCAATATGCTGCGGCTTGGGGAACATGAATGCCAATTTGTCTACCAGTGTTCCTCCTCTCTCTAGGCTCATGTTCCTGTCATCCTCAACCTCAGAACCAACATCTGAATCCAGTAATGGCTGGGCATCATCAAGGTGCAAGTGGCTGACGCTGTGGTCAAATAACTCAGCTGACTCCTCAATGGCTGATGTTGGGGCTATGGCAGAAATAGATGTGGATAAGGAGGCAGGTTTATCCACTCAGCCTACTGCAGGGGACAGCACACTTGTCAGCCAGAGGATGAGGAGGATGAGGAAGGTTTAGTAAGCCAGTCCGCAACCTCCTCTGCATGCTGTGGCTGGATAGCACAGGGCAAACTCACTAAACAGAGGAAATGATGCCCTGCCTGAGGACTGACCACCATATCCACCTTTTCCTGTGGACACATTTGTTGCTGGCCCCCTTACAGTGCCAAGGGAACGTCTGCCTATCCTTGTTGTCCATTCAGATATTATTGGGAGGGAGGGGGCGGTGCTTATAAGCAAATGTAAAGAAGAAGTTGAAATCTGTACGTAGATGCACTTTAATCAATGTAAAGAGGTGTTTGGTGTGCTTTAATTTGAGTACTCAATACACAGACACACTCCACGGATACACTATAATATACTGCAATATAATGCGCCAAATGTACAGTAATGCACAGAACTATATGGCGTTAAACTGGCAGTAACGCACACAAAAGTAAATGGCGTTAAACTAGCAGTAACGCACACAGAAGTAAATGGAGTTAAACTGGCAGTAACGCACACAGAACTATATGGCGTTAAACTGGCAGTAACGCATACAGAACTATATGGCGTTAAACTGGCAGTAATGCACACATAAGTAAATGGCGTTAAACTGGGAGTAACGCACACAAAACTATATGGTGTTAAACTGGTAGTAACGCACACAGAAGTAAATGGCGTTAAAACTGGCAGTAACGAAATCAAATAGACGGTGTTCAACCGTCACTACACTGATGCTATCTGAACTGTCCCTACTCTAGCTATACACTTATGTCAAGATTACTGACACAGTCTCACTACACTAGACTGAAACTATCTGAGCTGTCCATACTCCACACTAATGTATGTATGAATGACACGGTCTCACTACACTACAGTGAAACTATCTGAGGTGTCCCTACTCTAGCTGCACACTATGCAAAGCTGAATGATGGTCCTCCTCACTACACTCACGCTATCCCTAGACTGACACTAAACTAATATTCTACACTGACAATTGAAGCAAAATAGCACTGTATAGCACACTAACTAACTAATAGCACTTAACAGAGCCCTGTTCTATATCTCTCCACGCCGAAATCACACTGAACATGGCTACCATTGAAAGATTACTTTTATACTGTGAGGCAAGAATGAGCCTTGATTGGATAAAGTCACGATGACAGTGTCCAATCATGACTCTGACAGTGCTCTGTGCCCTGATTGGCTGAAGCTTTCACTGCTTCAGCCAATCAGGGCTTGCAATGCACTGTTCAGCGCTGCAATGCATTGTGGTCAGTTTGGGGGGGCCGAACAAATGATCGCCGAACGTCCGAACAGCGAAGGTTTGGCCCAAACTTATGCTTGGGCCTAAACGTTCGGCCATCCCTAGTAGAGATGTGCAAAGGGGTATGGCATTAGATGGTTCTTGTAGTACCATGCACGTTTTATATGTCCCACCCCTAATTAAGATACATTCTCCCCCTACAATGGCTGGCTGAACACATAAATAAAAGTGTACCTGACTTGTTTTGGAAAGGTAGGCGACCATGCAGGAAGGGGTCCCACTGCAGAACATGTGAAAGGGTCCTGCTGTCGGACCACAATAAAGGGCCCTGCAATGGGAGTAAGGGGCTTGGATCAGTGGCAAGGGCCCCAGGATGGGGGCATGTGGGCATGGGGGACCTGCATGGTTTCTTGCACTGGGGCCCTGAGGGTTCTAGTTATGCCCATGCTAAGACTGTTGATAACCTACAGTGCTGTGAAAAAGTATTTACCCCCTTTCTGATTTTTATTTTTATTTTGCATATTTGTCACACTTAAATGACTCAGATCATCAAACTAATTTTATTATTACACAAAGATACAAAATGCAGTTTTTAAATGATTGATAGTTTAATTTATTAAGGCAAAAAAAGCTGTCCAAACCTGCCTGGCTTTATGTGAAAAAGTAATTGCCCCCTAAACCTAATAACTGGTTGTGCCACCCTTGGCGGCAACAACTGCAATCAAGCGTTTGCGATAACTGGCAATCTTTCACATGGCTGTCGAGCAATTTTGGCCCACTCTTCTTTGCAGAATTGTTTTAATTCAGCCTCATTGGAGGGTATTCCAGCATAAATGGCCTGTGTAAGGTCATGATACAGCATCTCAATTGGATTTAAGTCCGGGCTTTGACTAGGCCACTCCAAAACCTAAATTGTACTTTGTTTGAATCATTTGGAGATGGACTTGCTGTTGTGTTTTGGATCATTGTCCTGCTGCATAACCCAAGTTCATTTGCGTTTGAGGTCACGAACTGATGGCCGGACATTCTCCTTTAGGATTTTCTGGTAGAGCTCAGAATTCGTGGTTCCATCGATTATTTTAAGTCATCCAGGTCCTGAAGCTGCAAAGCAGCCCCAGACCATCACGCTACCACCACCATGTCTGACTGTTGGTATGATGTTCTTGTTATGAAATGCTGTGTTCGTTTTATCCCAGATGTAACGGGACGCACACCTTCCAAAAAGTAAAATTTTTGACTCACCAGTCCACAGAATATTTGCCTAAAAGTCTTGGAGGTAATCAAGATTTTTTTGGTAAATGGGAGATGAGCCTTTGTGTTCTTTTTGGTCAGCAGTGGCTTTGACCTTGGAACCAGTGGCGGCCTGTGCATTAGGGGCGCACGGGCACCGCCCCCTCTCTCCTGCCACCCCTCTATCACCAATAGATAGATTCATGCATAGCGTGGCCGCCGCTGCCACCCCCTATTCAGGCGCCCGGCCCCTTTTCAGGCGCAGGGCACCTGAATTAAAGCGGCGGGGGGTGTTTTTGAAGCACCTGATTAGAGCCATAGGCTCTAATAGGCTTAAAAAAAGTGACCTGTGAGCGCCATGCTGGACGTCTATCAGGAGGAGAGGATGGGAGATGAGAACGGCAGGAGACGCATGGAGGACCCCACTCGTCACCGCCACCCAGTGCCGGGCAGACGGTGAGCAGGCAGTGGGGGGACACACTGGCGGCATTCAAGGGCACACTGGCAGCATTTAATGGGCACACTGGCAGCATTTGATGGCACAGTGGCAGCGTTTCATGGCACAGTGGCAGGGTTTGTCACAGTGGCAGCATTTGATGGGCACAGTGGCTGCACTTGATGGGCCAAGTGGCTGCATTTGAAGGGCCCAGTGGCTGCATTTGATGGGCCCATTGGCTGCATTTGAGGGCACAGTAGCAGCATTTGAGGGCACAGGAGCAGCATTTGAGGGCACAGTGGCAGTGTTTGATGGACACAGTGGCAGTGTTTGATGGCACAGTGGCTGCAATAAATGATTTTTTTTTTTCAAAATTTATTTGCGCCCCACCCAAAATTTGTAGCACCAACCGCCACTGCTTGGAACTCTCCCATGGATGCCATTTTTGCCCAGTCTCTTTCTTATTGTTGAATCATGAACACTGATCTTACCTGAGGCAAGTGAGGCCTGCAGTTCTTTAGATGTTGTTCTGGGTTCTTTTATGACCTCTTGGATGAGTCGTCATCATGCTCTTGGAGTCATTTTTGCAGGCCCGCCACTCCTGGGAAGGTTCACCACTGTTCCAAGTTATCTCCATTTGTGGATAATGGCTCTCACTGTCGTTCACTGGAGTTCCAAAGCCTTAGAAACTCTTCCTAGACCGATACATGTACATTACTTTGTTTCTAATCTGTTCGTGAATTTCTTTAGGTTGTGGCATGGTGTGTGGCATTCTGTGATCTGTTAGCGTGCTTCACTTTGTCAGACAGCTTCTATTGATGTGATTTCTTGATTCGACAGGTCTGGCAGTAATCAGGCCTGGGTGCGGCAAGTGAAACTTAACTCAGCTTTTCAAAAAATTGTGGGTAATCACAGTTCATTCACGATTCAGCATGGGAGGGGGCAATTACTTTTTCACATAGGGCCAGGCAGGTTTGAACAGCTTTCCCCCCCCTTAATAAATCAAATATTAATTTAAAAACTGCATCTTGGATTTACTCAGGTTATCTTTGTGTAATATTAAAATTTGTGTGATGATCTGAATCGTTTAAGTGTGAGAAGTATGTAACAAAAAAAAAAAAAATCAGGAAAGGGGCAAATACTTTTTCACAGCATTGTATGTCCAATCACAGCCCAGAGCTCTGTGTTGACAATCAACACACAGCGCTGTCCAGAGAGGACAGTCTCTCTGTTTCTCATCTCTGCAAAGCACCAATGTAAGGGACCCCTTTTCCTATTGACCACTAATCTAAGGGTTTGAGGTTATAATTTAGGGTTAGGGTTAGGGTTGGGATTAGAGTTAGGGTTGGGTTTAGGGTTAGGGCTAGGGCTAGGGTTAGGGCTAGGGTCAGGGTTAGGGTTAGGGTTAGAGTTTAGGGCTAGGGCTAGGGTCAGGGTCAGGGTTTCCCCTAGAAGAACAAGGTTAGGACTCAGGGATTAGAATAGGGACCTCCCCCAAGGGTCAAAGGTCAGCAGGGCTGGGATGAGAACTTAGAGATCTGTTAGTAAAAGCAGCACACTTTGCACACTTTGCACATAGTTAGGAACACGTTTAACCCTTTGATCGTCCTAGATGTTAACCCCTTCCCAGCCAGTGTCATTAGTACAGTGATAGTGTGTATTTTTAGCACTGATCACTGTATTAGTGTCACTGGTGATGTCAGTGCATGAGTCTATCCATTAACCATAGGGGTGGCGTGGAAAGAGGGGGCGGTGCCCGTGCTCCCTTAATGGACAGGCCGCCCCTGATGGACCCTTAGATCGCTAACAATCTCATGATAAAGCAGGTACAGCTTAGTCTTGGCTTTCAAACACTTATATATCACCTTGAATTTGGATTGGTGTGTTTTGTTGATAAATAGAGACCTTGATTGTCCTTATTGAATCTCTAGAGTTAGAGGTCGATCGGCTAGACATTTGGCGCCACCTGGTGTAATCTTAGGCTCCCAGCTCCCCATATAGAAATCTCATACAAGTAAGCAAAAAAGCAAAACATGGCAAATGCATATTTATTAAGTATGAAGGTGCATGATTCTATGAGAATGTTATGTTTTATTGAATTATAGGTCTTATCACTCACTTTATCGCATATATTTTATGAGAACATACCCTTCCCTGCGGGAGATCCGGCTCATTTACTGACATATAATCACACACATAGGTTGGACTTGATGGACTTTTTTCAACCTCGCCTACTATGTAACTATATGTAACTATGTGGGCTTTCAACTATCATGACTTTCCCATAAATTGGCTTCAACTCCTCATATACCGAGGGTAGGAACCGCATGTTGGGGACCTTTGGCAGGTTTAGTGGGGATGCATCTGCATATTTTATTTACCCAGAATTTGTATAAAGTTTGTATATGCGTAACGCAATTATGTTTATGATTTTCTTTTGACATGTTTGTTTATTTATCTAGTAGTTGTGATTCTACGCCTTTTTCCTGAAGAAGCCTCATGGCGAAACATGTAGAATTAAAAGCGTGGAAACAGCAATGTAACATTGTGTCAGAGAAGGACTTTGGCCTCCCATGCTCGCCATGCTGTTGCGCGCATACGTGGCGGATTAGCGTTCCGGCGCACCCACGAGCGCGGCCCAATGGTAGCTCATGAGTGTGCGCGATAGTGCACGGATGCGCGCATTGGCTCGCGGATGTGCGCATTGGCGCACATGCTATGGCGTGGCTATTTTAGACGGCTCTGGCGTCCAAACAGGTTGCTGGTTTGTTGTCAGCTTCCAGTTTGTGCCTGATTACCTGTTTTGACCCGGACCGTCCCTGACTACGCTGCTCTCATCCTCGTTTGACCCTTGGCTTGCTTAACGGACCTCTCCTGATCTGCCTCACAGACTTTCTGATTGAGTTCCTGGATTTGACCTTTGGCCTGCCTTACGGACTTTCTTGCCTAATTTCACGGATCTGACCCTGGCCTGTTTCACGGACTTGCTATTTCTGCGACCTGATTCCCTGCTACCTCTGGGACTGTTTACCACCACGCACAGAATCATCAGCCAGTTCCTGACCCCCAATCAACCCACTGCTCAGCTCCTCAGCTTCTTCAGGAACCTACACCTGCTGGTGGCCAGTGCTGCTGCGTGCCACCCGCTCCCTGTATCACCTCCGGGGGACGGGGTGCGCGTAGTTGCAAGGGCGGACCGCTCTCGGCATCTCGGCCTCGGTAAGTACTTGTTGTGACACATTGAAAGTCGCAAACAAAAGAAAGGCGCCTCTAAGTGTAGAAGTTAAAATGTTTAATTGCCCCACAAGGATTAAAAAGACTTAAGGAATATACTGTATTTATCGGCGTATAACATGCACTTTCCCCCCCTTAAAATCGGGGGAAAGTCGTGGGTGCGTGTTATACGCCGATACCCCCCCAAAAAAGTGACAAAAATGTCAAGCGGCGCCGAAAAATAGCGAGCGCCGCTAAAAAAGACCGAATCGCCACCGAAAAAAAACGAAGCGACGCCGGAAAAGACCGAGCCGACTGTTCGGCTCCGCTCCTAGTCCCGCCTCCCTGCGCTCGCTCCGGAAACAGCAAGGAGGCGGGACCGCGAGCGGAGCCGAACAGTCGGCTCGGTCTTTTCCGGCAGCGCTTCGGTCTTTTTCGGCGGCGGTGTCATGGCGGCGGGAAATTTAAACGCGGGCAAGACTGCAAATGACGCTGGCAAGCTACAATGACACTGGGCAAGCTACAATGACACTGGGCAAGCTACAATGACAGTGGGCAAGCTACAATGACACTGGGCAAGCTACAATGACACTGGGCAAGCTACAATGACACTGGGCAAGCTGCAATGACACTGGGCAAGCTGCAATGACGCTGGGCAAGCTACAATGACGCTGGGCAAGCTGCAATGACGCTGGGCAAGCTACAATGACACTGGGCAAGCTACAATGACACTGGGCAAGCTGCAATGACGCTGGGCAAGGCTGCAAATGATGCTGGGCAAGCTGCAAATGGCGCTTAAATGTAAGTTTTTTTTTTTCCCCTAAACTTCCCTCCTAAAACTTTTTTTCCTTAAAATGCCCTCCTAAACTTGGGTGCGTGTTATACGCCGGTGCGTGTTATACACCGATAAATACGGTATAGATAGACAAGGCATATCATTTGTGTGGGTGGTCCGGCATGGGTGAAGTCGATGACGTGTGCAGGCGATGACGTGTGCAGGCGATGACGTGTGCAGGCGATGACGTGTGCAGGCGATGACGTGTGCAGGCGATGAGGTGTGCAGGCTCCTACAGCTCTGTTGTTCCGATGGTGTGGGGTCACGGACCTACCGGCAGGAGGAGCAGCCCTGAACTCACAGGGAGATTACAAGCCGGTCCGTGATCACAAACATAGGAAGCGCAGAAACCGGAAGTGACATCAACGGCAGGGGACGACAACCAGCATGGAACGCAAACAGGAAACGGGAAGCAGTCATCAAAAGGGGACGCGTTTCGGAACAACTGATTGGTTCCTTTTACAACCTGATGACTGTGTAGATGGAGGGGTAATTTATACTAGATGGGCGGGCTTAACAGGGCGGAGAATTTAAATAACTACAGTGATGTGAACGGAGCGCTGTGATACTGAGAAGATGGCAGGAAAATAGTCACCGTCCTAATTATAACACATACATACATTCATTTTTTTTTAACTTCTACACTCAGAGGCGCCTTTCTTTTGTCTTCTTGTTTCCTATTTAGAGATCGTTTCTCTCCATGAGTGCAGCCCTAAGTGTGAAGACTCCTAAATTTAGACTTTTTACATAAACTTTTGGTAATTTTAGACATTTCCTCTGCTTGGTCTTGAAGTCTAGAGCGCCCTTGCATACACTATAACATTGAAAGTCGTGTCCTTTTCACCAAAATGGAAGCGGATGTATTGTATTGTGTTTTTTTTATCCTTTTCTATTTGAATTAATAAAATATATATATTTTTTATATAATCTGTGTCATATGGATTCATATCAAGTGCACCTTTAAAGTCCCATCCCTCCCAAGAAACTTTTGTATCTATATTTAGGGGATGGTGGTGCCATATGCTGAATAGTAGTGCGCTTATAGTAAAGCGCTTACCCCGACTTGTTCATGCCCCGACTTAGTTGGGGTAGGCGGTACACTTTGGTGGGGGGTGGGTCAGCAAGACCTCTTGACCTTTGACCTCTGGGGGCACGCCTGCTGACCTTTACCTTTGGGGGAGGTCCCTATTCTAATCCCTGAGTACTAACTTTGTTCTTCTAGGGGAAACACTAACCCCAGCCCTAGCCCTAACCCTAACTCTAACCCCGACCCCAACCCTAACCCTAACTCTAACCCTAACCCTAAGTTCTAACCCTAATGCCGCGTACACACGGTCAGAATTTCTGATGGAAACAGTCCGATGGGAGCTTTTCATCGGATTTTCCGACCGTGTGTACGCCCATCTGTCTTTTTCTGTCGGAATTTCCGACGGACTTTGGATTGAGAATCTGTTCTCAATTTTTCAGATGGAAAACCTTTCTATCTGATTTTCCGATCGTGTGTATGCAATTCCGACACGCAAAATTCCGACGCATGCTCGGAAACATTAAACTTCCCTTTTATAGTGCTGTCGAATGTGTTTTATGCCGCTGTGTTACTGACCGTCGGAATTTGGTGTGATCGTGTGTAGGCAAGACAGTTTGAGCGAAATTCCGTCGGAATTCCGACGGGAAAACCATCAGAGCTTTTTCTGACGAGAATTCCGACCGTGTGTACGCGGCATTAGTCCTTAGATTAGTGGTCAATAGGAAAAGAGGTCCCTTACATTGGTGTTTTTTTATATAATCTGTGTCATATGGATTCATATCAAAGTGCACCTTTTAAAGTCCCATCCCTCCCAAGTAATCCAAGGACTTGTTTACGCCGACAGCAACCCTTGCCACGCGTCTGAAAAGCAATCTGTGGTGGATTAATTTTAAAGTGTTACTATACCCAGGAGCCTGCATTTACTATTTCTGGTCTCCCACAGTAAACAGAACACGGAAATGCAATAGTTTTAGTAAATATAAACTGCTAAACACCCTTTCTCATCAGCAGTATATAGAAGTCTTGTGACTTCTATCAGTGTCTGATTAAATCTTGTAGGAGGCCTTTTTTATTCTCCTCTGACTGTCCCATGAGGCTGCAGGACCCCTGACCCTCTGTCTGGACAGTGCTGATTGGCCCAGTGCTGAGCACAGGCACCCTCCCAAGAAAAAAAAACTCTCTAGCAATACACACCAAACTGAGCATGTGCAGAGTGCCCCCAAGGCTCAGTTTTATCAGGAGATGGATTGGGTACTATGGAAGAAGTGGAGGATCAGAGAAGAACAGCCTTTTTACACACTGCAGAGGATTAACCCCTTAGGTTCCACAATGAGTATAACAAGCATGCTTTACTGCATATACAGACTGATTTTACTGTTGTGGGTTTAGCAGCACTTAAAGGCTCTGTTCCCACTAATGCGACTTGTCATGCGACTTTGGACACATAATGGCGCATGACAAGTCGCAGCTCATTGATTTCATTGGCACCCATTCCAATCTATGCGACTTAAAGTTGCAGCGACTTTGAAAAGGTTCCTGCTTTGATGCGACTTTCATATGACTTGAGTGCCAAAGAGTGTAAACTTTCATCAAAGTTGCACCGAAGTCACACTCGAAATTGTGGGACTTTGGAGTTGCACTAGTGGGAACGGAGCCTAAGAGGGCAGTTGTCTGGCAGTGTAGAGACTATAGCTGGACTGCTCATGGCCTGTGTTAACCCTGAAAAAGCTGCACTACCATGCAACAACCACATTCATTCACTAGAATTGGTCATGTTTGGTGACGGTACTGCCTGCCTAGTGTGACAGGGGATATCGTTTTGGCCATGGCATGTGTAAAACTACCTACAGCCTCTCTCACTGGTGACCGATGTAAATAAGTGATATATTGACCACATCTCCACTGACCACTGTAAAGGAAATTTGTAAGTTCTGTAGATAATTGTATTCTATTTTGTATGTATTGCATACTATAATGTTTTCAGTACATGTTTGCATTCTTTCGAGTCCTGATTAGAATTAGCCTGCCTATGTTACGCCCCTTGTTACCATAAACGTACAATTGTAAGATTAATGTGATACCTACGTAATCATGTGTATAAAAACCTTCAATTGCGTCATACTAAAGCAGAACAGTTATTTGGAAAGATGCTGAGCGTATCTTTTGTGTCTGTTCCCTACTGCAGTAGTTATTAATTTGGAACCACTAATCAATATGAGGATAGGAGTTGCCTATCTATAAAATGTCCAGGTCACCACCAATGTAAAGGGTCACTACAATTCAATTTGCCTGCATATTTCTGACTATTATTATTATTATTATAATTGTAAATAATATTAATTATTATTAAATTAGTATTTGTTATTATTATTTAGTATTTTATAATAATAATAATCATAATAATAATAATAATAATAATAATTAATTTATTATTAAAATATTTATTATTATTATTGTGTCATTACTGAAAATTATTTTGTTATAGTTTAGGGGCTGCTACAAAATCTACCATGAGCAATGGCGTCACTAGGGGGGGGGCAGAGGGGGCCTTGACCCCCCCCCCCAACATTATGCTGTGCCCCACCATATGCACCCCAATTAATTTTTTTTTTTTTTTTTTTTTACAAAAAGGCTATGTCTTTTTGTTTGCATTTGTAGCGGAAGCTTAACACAGTCTCTTTGGAGAGGGAGAGCGTCCCCAGTCATCAGCTCCAGCAGGTGATTCCTCCCCCCTCCGTCTGCATAATGCGAGCGCTCACACAACCACGGCCGCCCGATCTCCTCCTTCCCCTGCATCCTCATTGGCAGGGAGAAGAGAAGGTCTCCACCAGGACTCTGTTACTGAAAAAAACAGACTGATTTCTCCCGTCCTTAGGACAGGAGAACCAGCCTGTAAATTCCAAGAGATGCCAGACCAGCGCTGTCAATAGCAGGGGCAGGACAGCAAAAGGAGGCTGGGGAACCCCACAGTGGCAGAACACCAGGGCCCGGTGGCAAGGCAACCTTTGCAACCCTGATAGTTCTCCCACTGCTTTGGACCCTTATATTTTCTTGGTATGCTGGTGACATATATATCTTGTTTTCTGCCACCCTGGGGGGCCCCAATACAGTAGGAAGGGAGCTCACTGCAGAACATGTGAAAGGGCCCGTTGTGGGAACGTAGTAAAGGGCCCCAGAATATATATACATATATATACATATATATATATATATATATATATATATATATATAAATAATTGCATTTTATAGTTGCCCCCCTACTTTTGCCCCTGTCCCCCCATGTGCCCCCCCCCCCCCAAATATAAAAGCTGGAGACGCCCCTGACCATGAGCTGTATACATAATTATTTTTAGCAAGGGTTCCCCAAGACATGAAAATTCTTCGAAGGCTTCCTCTGGGGTGAAAAGGTTGGGACAGCCTGGATTTGCAGGGTTGTATCATCCATGGGCAAACATACTGCAACCTTACAATGCATAACCCATGCATTTTTTCACGTTGCAGTAGCGTGCACATTCACACACCACAATGGCATGAACAGAGACTTAAAGCATTAGGTCATGTGAAAAAAATGAAGTACGCCCAATGGAGACTGTTGACTTTATAATACACACTGGAACAGGCAAACATTCGATCTTTATTTAAACAGTGCCTACAGATAAAGGTGGTATACTTGAGTAACTAAGAACACAAGGAAAATGTTGCCTTTTTAGTCATTCTACAAAATTATCGATAGATGTAATGGGGTACTGTGGAAAAAGTAAGTACCCCCTTGGCTTCAGAAGCTGGTATTGCCCCCTTTAGCAGGCAGGGCTGCCTGGATCTATTCTATAGGATTGACAACTTCATGCAAAATGCCTTCAGTTGCAACATTTTTGATGTTTTCCTTGCTTTAGATCAATGGTCTCCAAACTGTGGTCCAACGGCTGGATGAGGCACTCTTCTTCCCTTTATGCCCTTGGGGCACTATTCCTTTCATCGATACAAGGCATCATTTCCTCTTACTGACACCAATGACGAGGCACCATTCTTTCCACCGACACCAACAGTGGGGCATAATTTCTCTCATTGATGACAACAATGGTGCCTTATTACTTCCTCTGGCACCAATAATGGGCCATACTTCCTTCTACTGATATAAATATTGGAACACTTTTCGAAGATGGAGCACTAATACCAATGATGGAACACTATTCCTTCCACTGACACCAATGATGGAACACTATTCCTTCCACTGACACCAATGATGGAACACTATTCCTTCCACTGACACCAATGATGGAACACTATTCCTTCCACTGATACCAATGATTGGACATTATTCCTTCCACTAATACCAATGATGGAACACTATTCCTTCCACTGACACCAATGATGGAACACTATTCCTTCCACTGACACCAATGATGGAACACTATTCCTTCCACTGACACCAATGATGGAACACTATTTCTTCCACTGATACCAATGATTGGACATTATTCCTTCCACTAATACCAATGATGGAACACTATTCCTTCCACTGACACCAATGATGGAACACTATTCTTTCCACTGACACCAATGATGGAACACTTTTCCTTCCACTGACACCAATGATGGAACACTATTCCTCCCACTAATACCAATGATGGAGCACTATTCCTTCCACTGATACCAATGATTGGACACTATTCCTTCCACTGACACCAATGATGGAACACTATTCCTTCCACTGACACCAATGATGGGGCACTAATCCTTTCACTGACACCAATGATGGAACACTATTCCTTCCACTGACACCGATGATGGAACACTATTCCTCCCACTAATACCAAGGATGGAACACTATTCCTTCCACTGACACCAGTGATGGGACACTATTCCTGCCACTGATACAAATAATGTGGCACTATTCCTCCCACTGACAGCACTGATGTGGCACTATTCCTAAAACTGATACCAACATTATTTCATCCACTGACACCAGTGATGGGACACTATCCCTCCCACCAGTACCAATGATGGGACACTATTCCTTCCAATGACACCAATGTCGGGGTACAATTCCTCCCACTAATACCAATGATAGGACATTATTCCTTCCACTGACACCAACAATGGGAGAGTGGGGTTGATTTACTAAAACCGGATGAGTGCAAAATCTGGTGCAGCTGGTGCATGGTAGCCAATCAGATTCTAACTGCAGCTTGTTCAATTAAGCTTTAACAAATAGCCTAGAAGCTGATTGGCTTCTATGGAGAGCTGCACCAGATTTTGCACTTTCCAGTTATAGTAAATCAACCCCACTATTCCTTCCACAATTCCCAAAAATAGGACATTATTTCATTCACTGACACCGATGACGGGTCACTACTCCTCCAACCAATACCAATAATGGCACACTATTCCTTTCAATGACACCAATGTTGGGGTACAATTCCTCCCACTGGGACACTATTTCTTTCAATGACACCAACGTTGGGGGATAATTCCCCCTCCCCACTAATCCCAATAATGGGACACTATTCCTCCCACTAATGCCAACAACGGGGCACTATTCCTCCTCCTACTGACCACAATTTTTTTTCACTCACTGACCACCAAGCCCGAGGCATTTTCTACCCCCACTGGCTATGGTGGGACATTGGTCTTCCTAAATTATGAAGGACAAAAAAATGGCCCTTAGTTTAAAAAGTTCGGAGGCTCCTGCATTAGATTCCTGTTTCAAAATTCCCGTACAAAATGTAAATAGGAATCAGACCAGGCCTTTGACTGGGACAGTCCCTAACCCTCTAAATTCTTCTTTGAGATGTTCCTTCATGGATATCCTTGTGTGCTTTGGATCATTATCGTGCTCATTTCTGGTCCAGCTTAAACTTTTGAACTGATGGCTTTGAATTTTCATCCAGCACACTTCGATATGATGTAGAATATATAGTTGACTCCATGACTGCAAGCCGCCTAGGCCCTGAGAAGCAAAGAAACCCCAAACCATAACATCCACGACAATGTTACACAGTTGTTTCGAGGTTGAGTAAATAAGTGACGGTCAATATCCCCAAACCCAACAGAAGTTCTAAACCATCTTAATCCTACCCCCAATGGAAAAACAAAGTTTTCAAATAAAATATTTTCTCTTTTTTATATAAAATTATAACATGGTTATTTAAGATAGGGGTAGAGTTCTAAATGATCCTTTAAAATATCATCGGCTGTTGCTGTTCTTTCGCAGATTCAGGTTGTCTACTTAAGGATATTGCACACACATCTCTTGACTTGGTCCACTGACTCTGGTTTGGTCCTTACAAAGCTGCAGACAGCGGTGGAACAGTTGAACACCTGACAGAGGACCTTCTGAAGAAGTAACTCAAGCTTTGTTTGTTCGGGTTCACCCAGGGGATCCTGGCTACACAGGATACCCACCACTTGTGTAGAAGGCATTTCAACCCTCATCTTGATATCAACCAGAATTTCCTTGACTTGGGCTTTGTTGGAGTCCTCCTTCAGGAAGCTGGAACGGAAGGCCACCAGGA
This sequence comes from Lithobates sylvaticus, assembly GCA_028564925.1. Lineage (NCBI taxonomy): Eukaryota > Metazoa > Chordata > Amphibia > Anura > Ranidae > Lithobates > Lithobates sylvaticus. The sequence continues at coordinate 50,537,366 of CM053029.1, forward strand.
TGAGCGGGTACGGAAAAGACCTTGGTGTGGGGAGCTTGGCACACTCATTGGAGAACATCACATTTCTGCCAAATGTCAGTCCTGACTTCTGACTGGCCAACATACAGGAGTCCTCCATGTCATCGAAAAGGGCAGTTGTAAGTTCACTGAAAACACCAACTTTTCTAGATGGACTGACAGATGGACAGATGTTACCCAAGAGCAAAAATCTTTCTTTGCCTCCAAGCTGGTAGACGAGATCCCCAAATAAGCCAACCAGATCACAATTTTGATATTCTGAGTAGGCATCTTCACCTTAAGAGAAGGACAGAAGAACGAGATATCAAGTTATTTTAAATTGTTTCCTATTTTTTTATATTACAATTAACCACTTGTCGACCGTGCACTGTAGTTATACGTGATTTTGCACTTCCGGGTAGGGGAGCGCGGACCAACCGATCGTCAGAGTGAGGGACAGGAGAGAGCTTTGTGTATGTAAACAACACAAAGGTGTTGATTTACTAAAGACAAACAGACTTTGTACTTTGCAAAGGGCAGTTGCTCTCTCAAGTACATTTGCTCCAGAGCTTAGTAAATGAGGTAAAGCTTCACTTTGCAAAGAGTACACAATCATATGAAAGGAAAAACTGCATTTTTGCTTGCACATGATTGGATGATGGAAGTCAGCAGAGCTTCTGCTCATTTACCAAGCTATGGAGAAACTGCTCTTGCAGAGTGCAACTGCACTTTTAAAGTCCACAGTCTATTTACCTATGTTAACCCCTTCCCAACCAGTGTCATTAGTACAGTGTCAGTATCAGTGGTGGCACGTCCATTATGGGCGCCGCCCGCTAAACAGGGCTGGAACTGGGACAAAAATGTGGCCCTGGACTTCATCCAGACGGAGAGACAGGGAGGGGGGCTGAGAGACAGAGGGGGGTGGGGGCTGAGAGACAGAGGGGGGTCTGAGAGACAGAGGGGGGGGGGCGGGGAGACAGGTGGTGCCGAAAGAAGGGGGGCTGGGAGACAGGGGGAATCTGAGAGACAGAGGGGGGGGGGGCGGGGAGACAGGCGGTGCTGAAAGAAGGGGGGCTGGGAGACAGGGGGATATGAGAGACAGAGGGGGAGGCGGGGAGACAGGTGTTGCTGAAAGAAGGGGGGGCTGGGAGACAGGTGGATCTGAGAGACAGAGGGGTGGGGCGGGAAGACAGGTGGTGCTGAAAGTAGGGGGGCTGGCAGACAGGGGGATCTGAGAAACAAAGGGGGCGGCGGGGAGACAGGTGGTGCTAAAAGTAGGGGGGGCTTGGAGACAGGGGAATCTGAGAGACAGAGGGGGCTGAGAGAAAGAGGGGGACTGTCAGTGCCAGTTCCCACAAAGTGTGAGTTAGTGTCAGATTGCCTGCCGCAATATCACAGTCCTGATATAAGTCGCTGATCACCAGCATTACTAGTATAAAAAATAAATATATAAAAACTCCAGTATATATAGTTACATAGTTAGGTTGAAAAAAGACACAAGTCCATCTAGTTCAACCATAAAAATAAACAAATAAATAAAGGATATCATACAATCCCATATACACAATCCTTCACCTACAGTTGATCCAGAGGAAGGCAAAAAACCCCAACAAAGCCTGATCCAATTTGCTACAGCAGGGGAAAAGATTCCTTCCTGATCCCCCGAGAGCGATCGAATATTTCCCGGATCAACTTTACCTATAAATGTTGGTACCCAGTTATATTATGTACATTTAGGAAATAATCCAGGCCTTTTTTAAAGCAATCTACTGAGCTGGCCAGAACCACCTCTGGAGGGAGTCTATTCCACATTTTCACAGCTCTTACTGTGAAGAAACCTTTCCGTATTTGGAGATGAAATCTCTTTTCCTCTAGACGTAAAGAGTGCCCCCTTGTCCTCTGTGTTGACCTTAAAGTGAATAACTCAACACCAAGTTCACTATATGGACCCCTTATATATTTATAAATGTTGATCATATCCCCCCTTATTCTCCTCTTCTCAAGAGTGAATAAATTCAGTTCCTCTAATCTTTCCTCATAGCTGAGCTCCTCTATGCCTCTTATCAGTTTGGTTGCCCTTCTATGCACTTTCTCCAGTTCCCTGATATCCTTTTATGAGAACTGGTGCCCAAAACTAAACTGCATATTCCAGATGAGGTCTTACTAATGATTTGAACAGGGGCAAAATGATATCTCTCTCTCTGGAGTCCATACCTCTCTTAATACATTTGCTTGCTATTTGCTTGCTTTGGAAACCGCAGCTTGACATTGCATGTTATTATTGAGCTTATGATCTACCAAAACCCCCAGATCCTTCTCCACTACGGATTCCCCCAGTTGTACTCCCCCTAGCATGTATGATGCATGCATATTCTTAGCCCCCAAGTGCATAACTTTACATTTATCAACATTAAACCTCATCTGCCACATAGTCGCCCAATTAGACAGAGCATTGATGTCAGCTTGTAAATTGGAGACCTCCTGTAAGGACGTTATTCCACTGCATAGCATAGCATAGCATGACGTTGTGGAGAAGTTTAAAGCAGGGTTAGGTTATAAAAAAAGTCTTTCAAGCTTTAATATCTCACGGAGCACTGTTCAATCCATCATCTGAAAATGGAAAGAGTATGGCACAAGAGAGAGAGAATAACTCAACACCAAGTTCACTATATGGACCCGTTATATATTTGTACATGTTGATCATATCCCCCCTTATTCTCCTCTTCTCAAGAGTGAATAAATTCAGTTCCTCTAATCTTTCCTCATAGCTGAGCTCCTCTATGCCTCTTATCAGTTTGGTTGCCCTTCTATGCACTTTCTCCAGTTTCCTGATATCCTTTTTGAGAACTGGAGCCCAAAACTGAACTGCATATTCCAGATGAGGTCTTACTAATGATTTGTACAGGGGCAAAATTATCTCTCTCTCTCTCTGGAGTCCATACCTCTCTTTAAGTTGTGGTATACCCTTTTTTTTTTTTTTATTTTTACCTACAGGTAAGCCTATAATAAGGCCTATAATAAGGCTTACCGTTAGGTAAAATGAATATCTCCTAAACCTGTATGGTTTAGGAGATATTCACTTTGCATGCAGCCGCTGGCGCATGCGCTGTGAAGGCCCGGCGTCCCTTGCGGGAAGAAGACTCTCGCACGCATGCGTGGGAGTGACGTAATCGCGGCCCCGGCCACTCACAGCGCCGGAGCCGCAAACCCAGATGAAACGCAGAGGGAACATGTCAGCTCCCTCGGCATGGAGCGGGATCAGATGCCGAGGCCTCGTTCTAAGGTGAGTATTTCATAATGAGCTAGTATTCTTAGCCCCCAAGTGCATAACTTTACATTTATCAACATTAACCACTTAAAGCAGTGTTCCAGACACTGTAGCTGCTGACTTTTAATAAGGACACTCACCTGTCCAGCGAACCCGCCATGTCGGCACCCAAGGCCAATCCATCCATCGGATCGTCTGCCGGCGCCTCCATCTTAACGAAGGGAAACAGGCAGTGGAGCCTTGTGGCTTCACTGGCCGTTTCCTATTGCGCATGCGCGAGTCGCGTGGCGCTTTGCGAATGGTCCCGTTGTTTTCTGGGACACACACATGTCCCAGAAGGCAATGGGGCCGCTCGCCAAAGAGAAGGAAGCGCTGGGGAATAAGAAGAGGCAGATTAGGAAGACTGCCTAGCAACAGCGGTTTCAGGTAAGTTAAACATTTTTTTTTTTTTTTTTAAAGAAAATTCATTTTTTTTTTTTTTTTTTTTTTGGGTGGCCCTCCACTTTTAAGGACCGAGCCTCTTTTTGAGATTTGTTGTTTACAAGTTAAAAAAAATTTTTTGCTAGAAAATTACTTAAAACCCCCAAACATTATAATTTTTTTTTCCTAACACCCTAGAGAATAAAATGGTGTCCGTTGCAATACTTTCTGTCACACCGTATTTGCGCAGTGGTCTGATAAGCGCACTTTTTTTTTGAAAAAGTACACCTTTTTTTAATAAAAAAATAAGAAAACAGTAAAGTTAGCCCAATTTTTTTTTACATTGTGAAAGATAATGTTACGCCGAGTAAATTGATACCCAACATGTCACGCTTCAAAATTGCGCCCACTCGTGAAATGGCGACAAACTTTTACCCTTCAAAATCTCCATAGGCGACGTTTAAAAAATTCTACAGGTTGCATGTTTTGAGTTACAGAGGAGGTCTAGGGCTAGAATTATTGCTCTCGCTCTAACGATCTCGGCGATACCTCACATGTGTGCTTTGAACACCGTTTTAATATGCGGGCGCTACACGCGTATGCGTTCGCTTCTGCACGCGAGCTCAGTGGGACGGGGTGCGTTTAAACACCCATCCCACCGACGCTCCTTTCGGCCGCATCACTGGACAGTGGAACAGGTAAATGTCTGTTTACTAAAAGTCAGCAGCTACACTTTTTGTAGCTGCTGACTTTTAATAAGTATAAAAAGCCTGGAACTCCCCTTTAAATATCTTAAATATGAGATCTGGGGTCAAAAAGACCTCAGATCTCATATTTACACTAAAATACAATAAAAAAAAAAAGAAATACAAATTTTGGCATTTAAAAAAGAAATAAAAAAATGGCCCTTTAAGAGCTATGGGCGGAAGTGAGGTTTTGACGTCGCTTCCGCCCTGCAATGGTACGAATACGGGTAAGGGCCATCTTCCCCTCACTCGTCTCCATACCCAGCAAGGAAGAGAATCAGATGGCCGCTGCCGACGGCTCCGGTAAGCGGCGGAGGACACAGGAGCGCAGCGGGGTGGGCCTCTCCCGCCGCCAATAAAAGGGATCTTGCGGCAAATCCACTGCGAATCCACTATTATCGGAAACAGCACCGCCGGCCGAAAAAGAGGATACCGGGGTTATGGCAGCTAGCTGCTACCATAACAGCGATATTCCTCTTCAAACTTAGGACGTCTATCGGCGTGCGGCGGTCCGGAAGTGGTTAAACCTCATTTGCCACTTAGTTGCCCAATTAGACAGAGCATTGAGGTCGGCTTGTAAATTGGAGACACCCTGCAAGGACGTTATTACACTGCATAGCTTGGTGTCATCTGCAGTATATATCTCATAGTTTGTAGACGCTATAATGCACATGCAAACCAATCAATGCATTTATTGCGATTTTTCTTTACCAAAGACATGTAGCAGAATACAGTACATTTTTGGCCTAAATGTAGGAAGAAAGTTGATTTTTTTTATTTTTTATTTTTATTTAAATATACTTTTTTAATGCGTTTTTCGTTCATAGCGCCAAAAAAATAAAAACCCCAGAGGTGATCAAATACCACCAAAAGAAAGCTCTATTTGTGTGAAAAAAATTATATCAATTTTGTTTGCGTACAGCGTTGCACGACCGCGCATTTTCCAGTTAACAAATGGTCACAAAAGAGGGGGGGGGGGTAAAATCTTCCAGAGCTGAAGTGGTTAAACATGTCGCGGCCATCTTCGGTAGAATCAGACAGAAGGGAGCTAGGAGTTTGTCCCACCTATTAGAACGTGACATTGCATATTTCCATGTCATTTTCAGAGCAAACAGAACTCTTCTGTGAGTTATGTGGAGTGCCTCTCCCTTGTAGCCAAACAAAGTGAAGTGTGACTACTGATAAGGGGACACGGCACAGCGCATACAGAACCAAGTATGGCAGAAATCCATGGCAAAAGAATCAGGGCGAGAGAGAAGAAAGTATTATAACAGAAAAAAAAGAGAAAAGTCGGAGAGAAAACTACAGAACTTAATAGAAAAGAAAAACAAATGGATGTTTTAAATGGAGTAGTGTCCCTTATTGAATTCCTCAACGCCAACACGTGATAAATCACTAAATAAAAGATCTTAAAGTGGTATAAAATCCAAAAGCAAAAAAGGTGAAAATAAAGGAAAAACATCCTATAAAGAAAATTAATACAGCCACTACATCTAATGGTTGGGAAGCTGCAACACATTATGTTATTGCATTTGGGTCATTCCATGAAAAAACTGCTTCCTTGATTCCAGCAGGACTCTTGTGGCCTGAACCACCTATTGGTTTATTCTGTACACACGATCGGACTTCCTGACAACAAATGTTACTACTTCATACTATTGTTATCTCCTTTTTTCCTTTCATTCCTGTCTTCATTCTTCCCCCCCCCCTTTTTTTTCTCCCCCCCCCATTTGTCCTCCATTCTACTTTCCTCCTTTCCCATTTATGGTATTCTCTCAGTTCCATTCCCCTTTCCCTTCCTCCCCCCCCCCCCATAACATACCCCCCAGGGGTCAAGTCCTGGGGGAAAAAGTGTGGGAACTCCCACCCAAGATCCCCTCGCCCACCAAAAAAAAAAAAAAATGATACGCTCATATGCACGAACGCTTCAAAAGTGGTATTTTTCATCCAATTTTCGTATTGTGTGTATGAAGCTTAACTGTTAGTACATAACAAAAAAACAATCCTCAATAAACATAAATACGGTAATTCTCTGAATAATCGTCATTCATACAATTGTGCTTCCATGCAAATGTGAACATCATGTTCTGATCTTTATTGGGGAATGTTATTTTGTATATAGAGTGTTTATGTGGTGAGTTTACACTTTTCATTGAACAGAGTTTGGATAACACAGGGTTAAAACGGAAAGGTCATAAATGAACTGCACATTATCTGGACAGAATTCTTGGGGAGATAGTGATGTGTTCCTGCTTAGGAGATGTATGTTAGCTTGGGGGGGCTGCAAACTCTGCAGGGCTCCAACACACACTCGCTGCTATTCCAACCCTTCACATATTTCCACATAAACTTCCCTCCTGGCATTAAACTTTGCCAGGTATTGCGCTCAGCTTAACACCCCAAAATGATGTTCCTCCCTCAGCTCACCTCTCTCCCTGCATGTCCTGTGAGCAGAATAGCTGTGCTCCTCCTCTGGGTTCTCTCATCATATGGCACTGAAGATAGAGATGGGGGGGATTCAGCGGGACACACCACACAGAGCAAGTATGCAGGAGACTGGGGGGGGGATGAGGAGACATAAAATCAGGGGGGCGGCGGGGAGGAGCGCATCACGAGAGGTCTGACTAAATACAATTTCTTAGCAGCAGGGACCTGATCTACCTGTCAGCTAGCTGTGGTTGACAGGTAGATCGAAGCGGAAGCTGTCCCCTACTGGCAATGCCTGAATGGTCACTTACTATTGCAAGCTGTGTTGGCAGCTGCTGGTGTAGCACCTGCTACACAGCTCGCATACTTCAAAGTCTTGCAGGACGTGGCTGCTAATGGGAACTGAGTTCCTGTTGTGTAAAAAGTACAGGAACTCCATTCCCATGAGTTCCCGCAGGACTTGAGCCCTGATACCCCCCTCTTTTGTTATCCTTCTTCCTTTCCTTGTTTCCAACCCCTCCGCCCCTATTTTATCCATTAGTTAATTTTTTTCCTTTTTTGTGCTCTTGTCATCCCCCTTCCCCCCCCCTTTTCTTTTTCTTTCTCTTTTTACCCTCCCCCCCCCTTTTTTCCCCTATTTTCTATTTCTTCACCGGCTCATTACTTTTATGCTTGAGTAATATTACCACTTGTTAGATATGATACATTATTCATATCCACCCTTTGTTATTTCTAGTCCATCCCACATTTATTGCCTCCCGTGTCCCCCCGGGTGAGACACCCATTTAGGGTGCCCCGTGTGCCCCCTGTTTGACTCCCCTCTGGGACTTTAGTGGTGAGTTGCGCTGTTTTTGTGTTAATCTACTCCATTTATCAAGTACATTGTCAATATGTTGTACTTAATTGGATATTATGTATGTAACTATGAGATTGTATTTATCCCCTTTTTTTCTAGATGCTTTGACACCTCCTGAAGAAGCAAGCGACTTAGTCGCGAAACTAGTAGAGGATATCATCCGCATCTGTATTTATTCTTTCACTCCTAATAGTTGGGGTGTAGACCTCTGTAAAAGTTCAAATAACCTATATGTAATCACGCTACAGCAATCCTTAGATTGGCTTGTTGTAAATTAATTTTTATGTATTTTTCTAATAAATTATATTTAATTTTATCTGCTTCCAATTTCTGGGTATCGAGATAGTCCTATAACCACCACAGATGTTGCATGGTATTCTATTTGGAGTAGTCCATGTCAACCCACTCCCTTTTCTTATTAACAAATGTTGGGCTTGTTGTCGGAAAGTCCGACCCTGTGTAGGCTCCATCGAACATTTGCTGTCATTTTGTCCGCCAACAAATGTTTGAGAGCAGGTTCTCAAATTATCCAACAAGAAAGTCCGATCGTGTGTACACAAGTCCGTCGTACAAAAGTCCACGCATGCTCGGAATCAAGCAGAAGAGCCGCACTGGCAATTGAACTTAATTTTTCTCGGCTAGTCATGCGTCTTGTACGTCACCACGTTTGGAATTGTTGGTCAACATTTGTGTGACCGTGTGTATGCAAGACAAGTTGGAGCCAACAACCTTCGAACAAAAATTTGCGGTTTTGTTGGCGGAAAGTCCAACTGTGTGTACGAGGCAGTAGGCTTTGTTCGCAACTGTTCAGACACGGAAGTTGCACAACTTCTGATCTAACTTTGCCCTGTGACTTCATGTCCGACTTCTATGTGACTTCAATGAATGGGATCCGACTTTGAGTCTAGTATGCATCTTGACCACACCAAACCCTTATCTCAGCATGCAGCCCGGCAGGTCAGGAAAAGGGGGGGGGGGGCGAGCAAGTGACCCCCTCCTAGACCATACCAGGCCACGTGCCCTCAACATGCTCTGTGCCCCCTACCTAAAAGTACCTTGTCCCCACGTTGAGGGTCTCTTCCCGGCAACCCTGGCCGGTGGTTGTGTGGGGTCTGCGGGAAGGGGGGCTTATCTGAAGCTATATGCCCTCTTTAACAAGGGGGCCCCCAGATCCTGGGCCCCCTATGTAAATGAGTAGGGGGTACATTGTACCCCTACTCATTCACCCCCCAAAAGTGTAGTATTAGAAAAAAATAAGAGACAGCTTTAGAAAAGTCCCTGCGACTTCATGTACGACTTCAATGCGACTTCAATGAATGGGATCTGACTTTGAGTCTAGTATGCATCTTCACCACACCAAACCCTTATCTGAGCATGCAGCCGGGCAGGTCAGGAAAAGGGGGGACGAGCGAGTGACCCCCTCCCCCCTTCTAGACCATACCAGGTCACGTGCCCTCAACATGGAGGGGGGGGTGCTCTGCGCCCCCTACCTCAAAGTACCTTGTCCCCATGTTGATGGGGACAAGGGTCTCTTCCCGACAACCCTGGCCTTTGGTTGTGTGGGGTCTGCGGACGGGGGGCTTTTCGGAAACTGGAAACCCTCTTTAACAAAGGGGTGGACTTTAACATGCGTGGACTCAAAGATCCTGCCCCCCCCCCCTATGTAAATGAGTATGGGGTACATTGTACCCCTACTCATTCACCCCAAAAAAGTGTAGTATTACATACACAGCTTTGAAAAAGTCCTTTATTAAAAATGAAGAATGTCCCCTTGTCGTAGCTCTGTGTCTTCTTCCTCTGCTTCTTCTCCCTCCATCGATGACATCTTCCTCCTCTGAACCGGGCTTCCTCCAACGCTGCCTCCTGCTGTTATGTCAGATCCGGTGTCTGCCATTTCTTATGTAGCCGTGGGGCGTGGACATCGGGGGGACATCACACAGAGACCCTGCCCCTTTTTTGGGCATGGGTTCCCCCTCAAGATCCATACCAGACTCAAGGGGCTTGGTATGGACCTGGGGGAGGGCCCACCACGTTTTTTTATTTTTATTTTATTTTGGCATGGGGTTCCCCCTTAAGATCCTTAAAGTTGTATTCCTGTCCTCCGAGGAGTTTTGGGTGCTCCTGTCCAGCTTTGTGTGTTCCAGCAACCAAATACTGAGAATCAGTTCTGTGTTGACTGATCCTTAGAGTGATAATAAAGGCTTTCTTAACCACTTCAGCCCCGGAGGAATTTACCCCCTTCCTTACCAGAGCACTTTTTGGCACTGCGTCGCTTTAACTGACAATTGCGCAGTCGTGCGACGTTGCACCCAAACAAAATTGACGTCCTTTTTTTCCCACAAATAGAGCTTTCTTTTGGTGATATTTGATCACCTCTGCGGTTTTTATTTTTTGCGCTATAAACAAAAGAAGTATGACAATTTTGAAAAAAACACAATGTTTTTTACTTTTTGCTATAATAAATATCCCATTTTTAAAATAAAAAATAAATAATTTTTCCTCAGTTTAGGCCGATATGTATTGGTAAAAAAAATTGCAATAAGCGTATATTGATTGGTTTGCGCAAAAGTTATAGCGTTTACAAAATAGGGGATAGGTTTATGGCATTTTTTTTACTAGTAATGGCCGTGATCTGCGATTTTTTTCATGACTGCGACATTGCGGCGGACACTTCGGACACTTTTGACACATTTTTGGGACCATTCACATTTACACAGCGATCGTTGCTATAAAATTGCAGTGATTACTGTGTAAATGTGACTGGCAGGGAAGGGGTTAACATTAGGGGGCGCTGCAGGGGTTAATTATGTTCCCTGGGAGTGATTCTAACTGTGGGGGGAGGGGACTCCCAAGGCGAGGAGACCGATCGGTGTTCCTCTGTACTGAGAACACACCATCGGTCTCCACTCACCTGACAGGACGTGGATCTGTGTGTTTACACAGTGCGGCGTTCGACACAGTGGACCACAACACTCTTCTCAGCCGCCTCAAGGAAGTGGCAGGAGTTACAGATGGAGATCTGCCATGGTTCGCTTCCTTCTTAGGAAACCGGTCACAAACAGTGAAACTAGGAGCCTTCACTTCGGAAACTCGGGCAATCACTTATGGAGTCCCTCAAGGATCACCATTGTCACCAGTACTGTTCAACATTTACATCCGGCCACTCTTCAAAATTATTAGCAAATTGGATCTGTGCTTCCACTCATACGCGGACGACACTCAACTGTACTTCCGGATCACCGGACAAAAAGACCAATACCAGGAACTAGGAAAATGTCTCACATTGATAGATGACTGGATGACCACTAGCTCCCTCAAACTAAATGGATCAAAAACAGAATTACTGCTCCTCGACGCAAACTCAAGGAAAAAGACGAAGACCCCTTGGACACCACCAACCATCTTGGGACAGACCATCCTCCCAAGCAACAAAGCCAAAAGCCTCGGAGTCATCTTTGATTCAGAGATGACAATGGAGGCACAAATAGGATCCGTAATCAGCGGATCCCACCATCTCCTTCGCCTGCTACGCAGACTCATCCCCTTCATCCCGGAAAAGGAAAAAGCGGTAGTAGTAGGAACGATCATCAATTCACGGCTCGACTACGCAAACTCACTCTACATAGGATTACCGGATTACCAGATTGCGCGCCTTCAAATTGTCCAAAACACAGCAGCGAGAGTAGTCACCGGAAAGAAACCCTGGGAATCCATCTCCCCATCCCTAAGGATGCTCCATTGGCTCAAGGTAAAAGACAGGATCACATTCAAGACCCTCTGCCTCACCCACAAATGTACACAAGGAAATGCTCCTCAATACCTATGTGAGAAAATAGAAAAATACATACCGAATCGCAGACTTCGATCAACAAACCGAAATCGCCTTCTCATCCCCAAAGCCCGCTACAAATCGAAGGGAGAACGAAGATTCGCAGTACAGGGACCTCGGCTATGGAATGCTCTACCAAACAACATCCGCATGGAAGAAAACCATCGGGCCTTCAGGAAAAAACTCAAGACCCACCTCTTCTAATACATGGCATCCCAACATGAGCAGTCAAGCGCCTCGAGGCGATTCAGTTCGCAGTTGCAGCGCTATACAAATCATTCATTCATTCATTCATTCACAGATCCACGGTCCTGCTGTGTTCCTGGGCAATCGCGGGTGCCCGGCAGACATCGCGGCCACTGAGCATGTGCACTGGGTCCCGAGCGACGCCGTGGGCGTGCGCGTGCCCCCTAGATGGCCGGGAATGAGAGGACGTCAAATGACGCCCGCCCAGGATGGGAGATCCCATCTGCGGGCATCATATTACAATACGCCAGTATTGAAGTGGTTAAAAAAAATAAAAATAAATATGTTATACTTGCCTCCTTTGTCTCTGTGCAGTTGGTTTTGCACAGAGCAGCCCCGATCCTCGTCTTCTCGGGTCCCACACTGACGCTCCTCGCCCCTCCCTCCTGCCGAGTGCCCAAGCAGGCGCGCTCCCTTTTATGTTCTGTTGCGTTGCGTGTCTATTCACACACAGAGCCGTGGCTTAGCCCCATCCCCTTTCTCTCCTTATTGGCGAATTGGCTGTGATTGACAGCAGCGGGAGCCAGTGGCTCCCACTGCTGCCTCAGCCAATGAGGAGGGAGAGGCCCTGGAGACCCGAGGCTCTTGTGCACATTGCTGGATCAAGATGGGGCTTAGGTAAGTATTAGGGGGGAGCTGGGGTAACTGCTGAACAGAGAAGGTTTTTTACCTTCATGCATAATGCATGAAGGTAAAAAAAACAGAGCATTTTAACCCACGTCCTGCCCAGGTCAGTTTTCAGCGCTGTCGCACTTTGAATGACAATTGCGCGGTCATGCAACACTGTACCCAAATAACATTTTTATCATTTTTTTCCCCCACAAATAGAGCTTTCTTTTGGTGGTATTTGATCATCTCTGCGGTTTTTATTTCTTGCGCTATAAACAAAAGAAGAGTGACAAGTTTGAAAAAAAACACAATATTTTTTACTTTTTGCTATAATAAATATAATTTTTTTCCTCAGTTTAGGCCAATATGTATTATTCTACATGTTTTTTGGTAAAAAAAAACGCAAAAAACGCAAAAAGCATATATTGATTGGTTTGCGCAAAAGTTATAGCATCTACAAAATGGTGGCTAGATTTATAGCATTTTATTTTTTTTTTTTTATTTTTTTTTTACTAGTAATGGCGGCGATCTGCGATTTTTATCATGACTGTGACATTGCGGTGGACACATCGGACAGTTTTGACACTATTTTGGGACCATTCACATTTATACAGCGATCAGAGCTATAAAAAGGCCCTGATTACTGTATAAATGTCACTGGCAGGGGTTAAATGTGTTACCTAGGGAGTGTTTCTAACTATAGGGGGAGGGGACTCACAAGGGGAGGAGACCGATCTGTGTTCCTCTGTACTGGGAACACACGATCTGTCTCCTCTCACCTGACAGGACGTGGATCTTGCGGCCGCCGGGCACGCGCTTCGGCTCCCGAGTGACCCGGTGGGCGTGCCCCCCAGACGGCCAGGAAGCCCAGGACGTCATATGTTGCCCGCCCAGGATGGGAGATCCCTCCTGCGGATGTCATATGACTATGGGTGGGATGTGAAGGGGTTAAAGTGGATCTTCACTGCATCTGAGCACCACAGACCAAAAACACTATTTAATTCATTTTTAATATTTAAATCAAACTCCCCAATCCATCCATGTCTCCATGCTTTATTTTGTTGGTAAATCACTTTTAAAAACAATCCCCTAGCATCTCTGGCTGTGGCCATCAAACGTAGCATTTCATTCCTGGAATCCATCTGCCCTTAGCCGCCTCATTAGATGATAAAACCCCTCCTCCTCATCTCCCCTTCTGAAGACCTGTGGGATGTATGACATCATTTGCCTAGGCAAGTAACTAAAGAAATGTAAAAAAAAAGTTTAAAACACATACATATTAACACTTACGAATATTATTTTCTTGGAATGTTTGTTACTACCTTATTGTTTGTTTATAAACTTATAATAATTTTATTTTTTTTTTTACATATGATATACAGTACTTTCCTATCTATTTACTAACACTATCAGTGCCGCCTCATCAGTGCCACCTATCATTGCAGACTCATCAGAGCCTCCTCATTAGTGCTTATCAGAGCCGCCTCATTAGAGCCCATCAGAGCCGCCCCATTATTTCCCATCAGTGCAGCCTCATCGGTACCCATCAGAGCCACCTCATTAGTGCCCATCAGAGCCACCTCATTAGTGCCCATCAGAGCCGCCTCATTAGTGCCCATCAGAGCCGTCCCATTATTTCACATCAGTGCAGCCTCATCAGTACCCATCAGAGCCACCTCATTAGTGCCCATCAAAGCCACCTCATTAGTGCCCATCAGAGCCGCCTCATTAGTGCCTATCAGAGCCGCCTCATTAGAGCCCATCAGAGCCGCCTCATTAGTGCTCATCAGAGCCGCCTCATTAGTGCCCATCAGAGCCGCCCCATTATTTCCCATCAGTGCAGCCTCATCAGTACCCATCAGAGCCACCTCATTAGTGCCCATCAGAGCCACCTCATTAGTGCCCATCAGAGCCGCCTCATTAGTGCCCATCAGAGCCGCCCCATTATTTCCCATCAGTGCAGCCTCATCAGAGCCCATCAGAGCCACCTCATTAGTGCCCATCAGAGCCGCCTCATTAGTGCCCATCAGAGCCGCCTCATCAGTGCCCATCAGTGCAGCCTCATCAGTGCCCATCAGTGCAGCCTCATCAGTGCCTATCAGAGCCGCCTCATCAGTGCCCATCAGAGCCGCCTCATCAGTGCCTATCAGAGCCGCCTCATCAGAGCCCCTTTAAAGACGCCTCATTAGTGCCCATCAGAGCCACCTCATCAGTACCCATCAGAGCGGCCTCATCAGAGCCCATCAGAGCCACCTCATTAGTACCCATCAGTGCAGCCTCATCAGTGCCCATCAGAGCCACCTCATCAGAGCCCATGAGAGCCGCCTCATCAGTACCAATCAGAGCCGCCTCATTAGTGCCCATCAGAGCCCATCAGAGCCACCTCATTAGTGCCCATAAGAGCCGCCTCATTAGTGCCCATCAGAGCCGCCTCATTAGTGCCCATCAGAGCAGTCTCATCAGAGCCCATCAGAGCCGCCTCATCAGAGCCCATCAGAGTTGTCTCATTAGTGCCCATCAGAGTCGTCTCATTAGTGCCCATCAGAGCAGCCTCATCAGTGCCCATCAGTGAAGGAGAAAAATTACTTATTTGTAAAATGTTATAACAGAAACTTAGAAAAAGTTATTTTTTTCCTAAATTTTCCATCTTTTTTCATTTGCGTAGCAAAAAAACCCCAGTGGTGATTATATACCACCAAAAGAAAGCTCTATATGTCTAAAAAAAAAATGATACGGGTACAGTGTTGCATGACCGTGCAATTTTCATTCGAATTGTGACAGCGCTGAAAATTGGCCTGGGGGTGAAAGGGGTGAAAGTGCCCAGTAAGCAAGTGGTTAAGATACGAAGGACATTTACTAATGGGAAACTCTTGCCTTAAATGCAAATCCTTTTTTTCTGTTTTTTGCAAAGGTCAAGAAAACAGACACAACCTCGGCGTAATCATATTACTACTAACTAAACCAAAAATGATTGCAATGAACTTTTAAGGAACAAGGCGCCCTTGTTTGGCAGATGTTCAGCTATAAAGAAGCCCTTATTTGTTTGTCATGGAGGAACAACTAATGAACTGCAAGTGAGATTTGGGAGTCCAATAAAAATAAAACGCCTCTGTTGGTTGTACGCTGATTAAAGAAATATCTCAGGACATTCTGGAGCTATTCACCTACACTTTCCCCAAAGCTATCGCCAGGTCCTACTGGTAGTGTAGGCTTTGTAGATATCCATGTAACTAAAATGCATCTACCAGGCATGTCCTCATATGTATGTGAAGGACGGTGCCTGCAAAACATGGAAATCCTGAAAAGTCCCAGGGTGCATTTTGATGGCGATCTCAAAAAGTGCTTTGTGGGAGTCATTCCCAAACCCCACTTGCAAGAGGTGCCCTGAGACTTTTTGTTTTTTACATATTTTGGGAATTATACTGTATAAACGTGAGCTGACCACCTCCTCATATCTGTGAAGGTAGCCTACCACCGCCAGTAGTGGGCGCATTTATAGATACCTACAAAACATATGGGTAATATCTGAGGAGTCAATGAGAAGCGTTGAACCAGCCCAAGCACCAAAACTCCAGAGAGGATCAACAATTGGTTTACAGATGTTCCACACTCCCAGTGTTTAGCAGTTTTGCCTGAACTCTCCTTGAACTCCTGAACTGTATTTAAGAGAAGGCAACCGGAGGGGGTTATCCTGTCTCTCCACATGTCATACAGGTGAGAAGATTAGATAAAAAGTCCAAAAAGCAGAGCTTCATTCCACACACCCTTAGACCCAAGAAATTAGGAGATCTAGGGGTGCGCACGACGGAAACATTTATTGCGTCTCATTTCAGATTAGTTTGTTAAGTTAATAATTTAATTTCATCATATTCGTTATGTTAGAATGATTCGTTTTCAGAATTTGTTTTGTATATTCGGATTTATTTTGTATATTGGTTATTTTCAAATTGATTCTAAATTTGAATTTCGGAAGACAGCTATATTTGTTTATTATATTATATTCTAATCTATTCTATTGTTTTCTATTACATTATATTCTTTTTTTTTTAATTTTTTTTTTTATTATCTAATAAAGTCTATTATATTTAATTCTATTCTGTTTTATTCTATTCTTTTTTTATTTGACTATTCTGTTTTATTCTATTTAATTCTATTCTATTCTTCCCTTCTTTTCGTTTCTTCTCTTTTCTTTGTTTTTTTTTTTCCTTCTCAATTTTCTTCTATAAAGTAGGAATCATGATCTTATTTCACTTTTATACCTTACTGTATTTATTGCAATATGTTTCCATTTCAAATTCATTTTCAAATAATTTTTTTAATTCAAATTCATTTTCGAATTCTAATAATTAATTTTGTTATAGTTTATTTCGGATATGTTAATATTGAGACTCCGATACATCTGAATAATGAAAATTTTGTCCGAATTTGGATTCTTAATGAAACGAATTGCACATGTCTATAGGTTACCCAGTGTACTGTCCCTTGTATCTGGGACACCAGTCTAAAAATCTATTTTGTGGACAATTATTGTTATTTTGGCCAATTAAAATATTGATAGAGGTGAATGGAAATTTCCAGGATGGGGGTGAGGCAAAGCTTAACTTTTATGCTTTGTCTACTTTTCTCCTGAGGTTGGGTGACTAGCTTGTGAGCTTTAGTCCCAACCAATGCTGACTCATAAGAAAAGATTGTCTTTAGGTTTGAGGTGCCTAAAACCTTTCTACAACTAAGGGAAGACCTCAAAGCCACTTGCCTTTAAATGATCCTCCCAGCGTTTTTATGATGGTCCACTTCACCTCGTGGATGGACTTTGGCTGAAGGCTGAAATAGCAGCAAACTCCCCAAGACTGCCTCCTAAATACTTGACTCATCAACTCAGCCAGCTTCTCTTTGGGTCCCGTATTTATATCTTCTTGACAAGGTTCACGTATTAGGACAATACCAACCACAGCTGATCTTGAATCCCTGGTCCTCACCTGGACATCTTTTAAAACCTCCTTCACCAGGGTTTTGTTTGCCATGTCCATTAATAACGTGTCTAGAAAAACCGCTAGAATGACAGGATAATCAAGCATCCTGGATTTAGATGGAGACTTTGAGGTGACACAGCTACGAGTGTTACTAGACCCTTCGTAGACTTCTACATTATTCTTTGGAGTCCCAAAGAGAGCAAAAGAGAGTTCTCCCAAAATTCCTCGGTTCCTATCACCATTCTCTGGGTTATATCCTGCCTCCCCCACAAGCAGAATACTTTCCTTTCCTCCTAGATCAGAAATACTTTCATTGAATATTAAATCCAGACTCAGTTCACCAGTGGGTCCAGGATTGGTCAACTCTTCAGGGTTCAGCGATTGCATATTTTGGAGTGGCTGGTATTCATTCAAGAAATGTAGGTGGCAAGACGTTGGTCTCTGAGGCTGAAAGATGGATGTAATCCACTGAGATAGACTCATAGTGGTCAAGGATGTCTCCTTTTCACCTTCTAGCCTTCTATAACTCCGAATCTCCCCATAGCTGTCCTCTTACTCCACCAGCACGCCCCTTTCTCTGAGGGCTGTACACCGTACTTTGTGTCTACCATCTGTTAACATCTTGCATCATCTCAGCTGTAGAAGTGGCAGCAGTGTTGACTGTGTTCTCTTATCTCAGCATTTCCTATCTAAGCCAATTAATCATCAACGAGAACATTGAGTTAATTTAAAATTTTGCATTGAGGTGAAATGTCAAGTGAGGGGTGAAGCGGAACAACATAAGAGGGGAAAAAACATTTAAAAGTGAGGAGAGGATTTGGTAGAAGTTGTTGTCTGGTATTTTATGGCAATGATTGGAAAGTAATTTTATACAATAAAGAGTTGTGACCATGTAAGGCCCTGCCACAGTGTGAGAAAGGGAGGTAAGAAGGACACAGCATTTGCAGTTTGAGAAACTCCGGTGTTCTGCCGAGAACTGTCCCCCCATTGGATAGTGTCCGCCCCGTACTGCGCAGGCGCAGCGCTTGCGCAGTACGGAGGACAAGGAGACTCCGAAAGTCTCAGAAGATGAGCGGCGCCTGCAGACTTGATAGTATCTTCTGCCCTGAGGCCAGGTTCAAGCCCCAGCATCCAAGTGGACATACGGTAGATGATGTAAAACAGCACTTAGTAACAGGGCCCCTTGCGGGCTCGCTTTGCTCGCCACGCTTCGGGCACGGCCTCGCATTGCTTGGTAATTTTTTATTCTGACTCTATGTCCACTTGGATGGTGGGGCTTGAACCTGGATTCAGTGCGCATGCGCCGTTCATCTTCGGAGACTTTGGCGTCTCCTTGTCCTCCATACTACGCAAGCACAGTACAGGGTGGACACTATCCGACGGGGGGGACAGTATTCGACAGTACACCGGCGTGTTTATTGTGAGCAGAGAAACCTGTGTTGCAAGTTTTCTCCGGGTTTTGGGATCGCATAGCTCCTAACTGTCCCAGATTTCGAGGGACTGTCCCACATTTGGAGCAATGTCCCTCTGTCCCTCATTCCTCCTCATTTGTCCCTCATTTTGGTCTGATCTATATAGTTGTATAAAAAAATGCACTTTTTATGTTTCAAAAAGTATTTCCCAGTGCTAAACCTTTCATCCAAATTCTAAATTGCTGCATTTGTAAATTTTAAGTGATATCCAGAATAATAATGTTTTTTTAAATTTTATTTTGGGTCAAGTTACCACAACGCCATTATTATCTTGTAGTTTTTAAGCTCAAAGATACAAGAATGTTGGTGTCCCTTGTTAATTTGACATTGTATTTTTGAAAGGTACCTGCCTGCTCACAAACAAACTGTCCTTTTAGGTAAAACACATAGCAAAGTATTTTTCAAAATATATTTTTTTACTTAATAGGGAGCACAAGAAGGTCATATAGAAATAAAGAGGAAGGCAGCGATGGAGAAACTGATGGAATTGGTGAAGCCTTTGTACCCCAGGGAAGACCTCAATTATGCGAAGCACAAAATTGGGAACCTGAGGAGTACATTTAATAGGGAGCACAATACGTTCCTGGACTCCGAGAGATCAGGAGCAGCAGCAGATTACATATATGTTCCCAGGCTGTGGTCTTACAACAGCCTGTGTTGCAATGCACTTGTAGTGCAATGTGGATTTGCCTTTCATAAATAACCACCAGTGTGTCAACATGTGGTATCAATGGACATGTTTCAGGGGTGCAACCCCTTCCTCTCACCTACTTTAGTTTTGAGGAAGGGGTTGCACCCCCAAAACGCGTACATTGATATCCCCTGATGGGAGATAGCACATGTTGACACACTGTGTGTTTTGGGGCTTTAGAAGCTAACCTGTTTATACCTACACACATTTTAGGCAGGGGATCATAAGTAATGCCTCTACGTGTACGTGGCTTCAAATTTTGTCTTTTAGAGGGGTGAGATCACCCATCTGAGGAAGGCAACATCAACACAGTCTTGGGATACTAATGTCTCATATGGCCTTCACTTTAGCAAAGTCGAACTTTGTAAGTTCCTGAGTTGGGGATGTGTATCTTATGTTTTCAAACATGCCTGTTTTTTAGACCCCAAAAAAGGGCAAAATAATGTCAAACATACATGTTATACACCAAGATGTTGGTTTGTTCAAAAACCTTTAAAAATGCACATGTGAACATGCTTGGAGTAAAATGTTTTATACTAAACAATGTGTGGCTTCTTATTTCAATGCTCAATACCAGTGTATTTATTAAGTTGATGTAGTAACAGTGACAATGTGCTCTAAAATGTGGCAAACTCAGGCAGTTTTAGGGCCTCAAAGAAATTATTGAAAAGGATGAATATTTTTAACATTAATGCATTACATACATTAACAACATTAACATTGTGTGTGTGTAGCAGACCCACAGCAAAACATAATAGTTAGCTGAAGAAGAGAGATTGTCACCGCATGTAGCAAATAAGGTACGTTTGCACTATTGTAGAAAATGGCCAAAATTAAAGTGGTTGTAAACCCTTTACAACCACTTTAAACTACAGACCCCCAGATGATGCCTGTATGAGGCGAAACGCGTCAGGACTCGGTTAGCTGTTACCACTGCGTTACCAGTAGACCATTATATGCTTTTACATGTCGTTTTAAATGTGAGTACCCATTTTTATATGCTTTGTCAAAATAAATCCCCTATGGTATTACACTATGTGGCTCCATTTTTCTCTTTATCGGTCCCACTAATTTGAGCACTACCAGTGGTATAACATCCATCATCCCTCCCTCCTGAGAGTTCTTTGGATATATCCAGTGAAGGATCTTGTCGTTTGGCACCATCCCCAAGTAGATGCTCCCACGGGTGTAGTGACACCAACTGCCTTTTGTGACTCATACGGCGTAAGCCTATCTGAGTTCACGCTATCTGGTAAGCGCATTCCCAAGAGGTGGTGGACTGCAACAGACAACTTGCACCAAGTCACCTGTTATATATTTCTTAACGCACCAATGTTGAATTTATGTCACTATTAGGTGGTGTTTTTTGCTTAGATCACTATTTGTAACACACATTACTATATGGTTTTGTTTATATGGTGATATATATTCAAACTTTTTCTACTGTCATATTTATTGTATATGTGATCTATGCGATTATGTGATTAGTAGGTCTACCAACCCTTTCCATATATATATGATCTTTTGATTCACAATCCATTTGATTTATCATATTTGTTTGTTCACTATTTTTAGTGACACACATTCATATATTAATTTTTATTTTTGGATACTGTATCATTATTTAGTATCATCACTTTTAGACATTGATTGTTATTTTTCATGCTCTATGAGCGCCGCACTTTTTTATATTTAAATTTTATTCACTCATTACAGTTACCTGTTATGCAGGCCGCTAGTATACATATATTTTTCAATATCTTTATAAGACAGCGCAGTTTTTCTTTCCTTTTGCCTTAAACTACAGGCAAGCCTATAATTAGGCTTGCCTGTAGCTGCGCTGGATATCTATATACCTGTATTTGCATGTGCCGACTATCAGGAACTAAGTACTCACCGAGGCCAAGATGCCGAGAGCGGTTGCCCTTGCGACTCAGCGCCTACCACCCCTGAAGATGGTACAGGGGACAGTTGGCACCAAGAGGCACAAGCCACCTGTTGGGTGGTGGCTAGGCGTGGATCCAGGTGTAGTTGGGGTATACTGGCAGACTGGCGGAGGCTCCAACACTGATGGGTAAACAGGCAGCAGGCTGAGGATCAAACACAAGGTTAATCAGGCACAAGCAGAAGGTTAACACAGAAGGGCAAGTCCAGATAGAATGGTCAAGTACAAGCAAGGGGTCAAGGCAGGCTGAGGGTCAAGTACTGCTTAAGCAGGCGGTGGAAGTCCGGTATGCAGGCCGAGGGTCAAACACAGGAGAGAGGTGGTGATCCGGGTAAACAAGCCAAAGGTCAAGGTTGGAGAAGGTAACAAGGTCAAGACAATCCGGGTCGGCAACGGGTAGGCAAGTAGATACAGCAGGCACAGGTACAAGGGAACAGCTGAGAGACGAACCAGCGTCTGTTTGGGTCCAGGGGCCTCTCTTTTATAGGCCGGCTGGAGGTCACATGGGACGTGCACTAGCGCGCATGCGCGCGCGCCGTTCAGCTGGGCCGCGCACATCGTTCCTCTGACTCCTACTGTGCGCCGCAGCGCCGGACCTATGCGTCTGCGCACTGGGGCGCGCGGCGGACCAGGTCCCTGATAAAGCCCCCCCCCGAGGGGCGGACTCCGGACGCCCAGGCTATCCATTAGTTCAGGATGCTCCTGCTGGAAAATCTTAATTAACCTTGGTGCATGGAAATTTCCCGATGGCTCCCAGGAATTATCCTCCAATGGGTACCCCTTCCATTTCACTAGATACTGTAGCTGACGACCCACCTTCCTGCACCCTAGAAGTGATTCCACCTCGAATTCTTCCATACCATCGATTGTGACAGGTGGTGGCGGAGGTTCCTCCCTGTCTGGGAAGGGACTTGGAACCAAAGGTCTCAGTAAAGATGCATGGAAAACAGGATGTATCTTGTATGTTTTTGGTAGCGAAAGCTCAAAGGCCACAGGATTCACTGCCTTTTTGACCTCAAATGGCCCAATGAATTTGGGGCCCAGTTTCCGTGAGGGGCAGGAGAGCCTGAGATGAGCCGTTGACAACCACACTTTTTCTCCAATTTTGAAATGGGGGTTCTCCCTCCTTCCTCTGTTGTGGTATCTTTCGTACCCTTCTTGAGCCTGTTGCATGGTCTCCTGGAGTTTTCGAAAGTTGTTTTGAATGGCCTCTAGACGCTCTTGTACCGCAGGAACTGGTGATTCAGGAATTGAGTTTGGCAGAAATGATGGGTGGAAGCCACAGTTTGCCCAGAAAGGAGTTTGGTTGGTAGCTGAGTGGGAAGAATTATTGTATGCGAACTCCGCGTACGCCAGCAAGGAGGACCAATCATCTTGAGCAGAGGAGCAGAAGCATTGCAAATACTGCTCGAGCGTCTGGTTGGTACGCTCTGTTTGGCCATTACTTTGCGGGTGATAGGCTGAAGAAAGACAGATTTTGATTCCTAAGGTTTTGCAGAGTGCCTTCCAAAACTTTGAGGTGAATTGGGAACCTCTGTCAGAGACAATGCTCCTGGGGACCCCATGGAGCCTGACGACCTCTTTGGTAAAGATGTTGGCAGTCTCGAGAGCAGAGGGAGTACCAACCATGGGCAAGAAATGGGCCATTTTGGACAGTCGATCAACCACTACCAGAATGGTAGAAAATCCTTCTGAGGGGGGTAGTTCCACAATAAAATCCATTGAAATGTCTGCCCATGGACGTTCCGGGATGGGTAATGGCCTCAATAACCCCCAGGGCTTGGTTTTTTGACCCTTGTTTCGTTGGCACGGGACACAGGAAGAGATGTAAGTACGGCAGTCCTGCCTCCAGCCTGGCCACCAAAAGGTGCGAGAGATGAGTTCGGCCGTCTTCCGGTTCCCGAAGTGACCTGCCAGTTTGTGGTCATGGAGAGTCTTCAAGACCAAAGGTCTTACTTCTAGGGGTACGAAAATTTTATTCCGAGACCAGAATAGGTCTTCACGTTTCTCTAGAGTAGACACAATGGGGTCCTGACAATGAGCTGAGGCAGTGAGGAGAGAGGTAGACAGATCTGCCGGAGTAAGAAGCAGAAAATTTTGGGGAGCCAAAATGGTACTTGGTTCCGACATTTGAGAAGATTCCGGAGAGATTCGGGAGAGGGCATCTGCTTTGCCATTTTTTGACCCTGGCCGATAAGAAATATGAAAGGTAAATCTAGAAAAAAAAAGTGCCCAGCGAGCTTGCCGAGGCCTCAACCGTTTGGCGGTACGTAAATATTCGAGGTTTTTATGATCAGTAAAAATAGTAATTGGATGAGTTGCCCCCTCCAGAAGGTACCTCCATTCTTCCAAGGCGGCCTTAATGGCTAATAACTCGCGATCCCCAACATCATAATTTCTTTCGGATGGGCTCAATTTCCGGGAGGCAAAGGCCACTGGGTGAAGGAGGGCTTTTGGCCCGTGGCGTTGTGACAGGATGGCACCTGTGGCAGATTCCGAGGCGTCAACCTCCAGTACAAAGGGAAGTAGAGGATCCGGGTGTCGTAGAATAGGAGCAGAGGTGAAGAGGGTCTTTAGTTTGGTGAAAGCATCCTGGGCTTCCTGGGACCATTGGAAATGGCCATGTTGTTGGGTTAGGCGGGTGATGGGAGCAACGATAGAGGAGAACCCGATGATGAACCTCCGATAAAAATTAGCAAACCCAATGAAACGTTGGACGGCCTTTTTTGTCCTTGGGAGCTGACCATTCTATCACCGCCTTGACCTTTTGGGGATCCATTGCAGTGCCTTCGGTAGAGATGATGAACCCCAAGAACTGTACAGAAGTTTTCTCAAATTCACATTTTTCGGCCTTAAGATATAGTTGATGGGCTCTAAGGATGGCAAGTACTCTCCTAACGTGGCTCCGATGCATTTCCAAGGTGGCTGAAAAAATAAGGATATCGTCCAGGTATACAACCAAGAAGTCGTCCAGGTGCTCCCTAAAGATGTCATTCACCAGATGTTGGAAGGTAGCTGGAGCATTACACAGGCCAAAGGGCATCACCAAATACTCATAATGGCCAAACCTGGACCTGAAGGCTGTCTTCCACTCATCACCTGCGCGGATCCTGACAAGATTATAAGCGCCCCTTAAATCAAGCTTGGAAAAAACCTTGGCCGATCGGAAACGTTGGAGGAGCTCGGGAATTAGAGGTAGCGGGTACCGGTTCTTCACCGTGATTTTATTAAGCTCCCTATAGTCAATGCAAGGTCGGAGTGACCCATCTTTTTTCCCTACAAAAAAAATGCCAGCCCCAGCCGGGGAGGTAGAGGGCCGAATGAAGCCCTTTTCAAGGTTTTCGTCAATGTAGGCTTTCAACGATTTTAACTCAGTTTCAGATAACGGGAATATGCGCCCGAAAGGAATCTCGGAGCCAGACAAAAGCTCAATGGGGCAGTCATAAGCCCGGTGAGGTGGTAGATGGTTGGCCTTCTTCTTGTCAAACACATCCCTGAAGTCTTGATAGGCAGGCGGAATGTGCTGGAGGTTTTCTGGTGCTGAGATGACTGCCAGATGACAGCTCGGAGCCGGGGAGATGCAATGTTGATGACAGTAGGGAGAAGAGAAGGAGACCTCCTTCCGGTCCCAATGGATCTGAGGATCATGGGCCTGTAACCAAGGGAGTCCCAGGATGATGGGAAACATCGGGGAAGAAATCAAATCAAAACGTAGCAGTTCCTGGTGGCCGGAGTCTGTAGTGGTGAGGATAGGTGGGGTCTCCTGGACTACTGGTCCTGAGTGTGGAAGGGACCCGTCAGCCAAGTGGACCAGTAAAGGTCTTTCTTTATTTAGACAAGGGATGTGCCATTCGTTGGCGATGGAAATGTCCAGAAAACAACTGCAGGCGCCTGAATCAATTACGGCCGGGAGCCGAATCTTCTTTCCCGCCAGCTGTAGGGAGACAGAAAGTCAGAGTCACGTAAGCCTGGACAAGGTTAATGGTTTGACAGTTGATAGTGGTTTGAGATGGCAACTTACTGGGCCGGATGGGGCAGTTCAGTAGGTAGTGCCCGGAACCCCCGCAGTAGAGGCACAGGTTAGACCTGCGTCTGCGTTGCCTTTCTTCCTGAGAAAGCCGAGGGCGAACTAGGCCAAGTTGCATGGGCTCCCCCTCCGGAGCCGGCGTACCTGGAGAAAAGGAGGAGGCAGGGTATGTAGGCGGTGCCCTAGGGGGTACCCACACTGGTCGGGGATTCTGTAGGCGCTCGGAACGCCGTTCCCGCATGCGCCGGTCCAACTTGGTGGCCAGTTGGATTAACTCCTCCAGGGTTGTGGGGGTCTCCACCCGAGCTAACTCATCCTTCAGGACTTCGTTCAGCCCCAATCGATATTGATAACGAAGGGCTGCCTCGTTCCAGGTAGTGTCGGCTGACCATTTGCGAAACTCTGCCGTGTAGTCTTCCACTAGCCTTTTGCCCTGGGAAAGAGTATGTAGTGTGGCTTCGGCAGTGGCAGAACGCTGAGGGTCATCATAAAGTTGGCCCATTGCTTCAAAGAAAGAGTCCACAGTGTTTAACAGGGGGTTCCTCTGCTCCATGAGACCGTGGGCCCAGGTCTGGGGTTCCTCTGATAGCAATGACATGACAAATCCCACTTTTACAATCTCTGAAGAGAAAGTTCGGGGCTGTAGGGCAAGGTACAAGGTGCAGGCATTCTTGAAAGACCTGAACTTCCTGCGATCGCCTGAAAATCGCTCAGGTACTGGGACCTTGGGTTCGGGTACAGCCATCATCATGGCAGGTGGCGCTTGGGCCTGCGGTGCAGAACTTCCACTGGCTGATCCAGGAGCTGGGCTTGACGGAAGAGAGGCCGTTGCCAACTGTTGAAGACGGCTGTCCACCTGTACATAGCCTTCTTGTAGCTTTTGTACAGCTTCCATGAGGGCAGATACCTGTTGGCATAGCATCTCCAGAGGAGATCCCGCTCTGTTGGCCTCTGTCATGGCTGGTTCGTACTATCAGGAACTAAGTACTCACCGAGGCCAAGATGCCGAGAGCGGTTGCCCTTGCGACTCAGCGCCTACCACCCCTGAAGATGGTACAGGGGACAGTTGGCACCAAGAGGCACAAGCCACCTGTTGGGTGGTGGCTAGGCGTGGATCCAGGTGTAGTTGGGGTATACTGGCAGACTGGCGGAGGCTCCAACACTGATGGGTAAACAGGCAGCAGGCTGAGGATCAAACACAAGGTTAATCAGGCACAAGCAGAAGGTTAACACAGAAGGGCAAGTCCAGATAGAATGGTCAAGTACAAGCAAGGGGTCAAGGCAGGCTGAGGGTCAAGTACTGCTTAAGCAGGCGGTGGAAGTCCGGTATGCAGGCCGAGGGTCAAACACAGGAGAGAGGTGGTGATCCGGGTAAACAAGCCAAAGGTCAAGGTTGGAGAAGGTAACAAGGTCAAGACAATCCGGGTCGGCAACGGGTAGGCAAGTAGATACAGCAGGCACAGGTACAAGGGACAAGGGAACAGCTGAGAGACGAACCAGCGTCTGTTTGGGTCCAGGGGCCTCTCTTTTATAGGCCGGCTGGAGGTCACATGGGACGTGCACTAGCGCGCATGCGCGCGCGCCGTTCAGCTGGGCCGCGCACGTTCGTGCGCCGCCACATCGTTCCTCTGACTCCTACTGTGCGCCGCAGCGCCGGACCTATGCGTCTGCGCACTGGGGCGCGCGGCGGACCAGGTCCCTGATACCGACATCATGCGGCACATGCACACTTAAGACAACTGAAGCACTGGCACGTACATGCCATTGCTTCAGTTGTACTGTGGCTCCCACGCATGCTCGGGTGTGACGTCATCGCGGCTCCGGCCAACCACAGCGCCGGAGCCGTGATACCCGGAAGCAAGCCCCAGGCAACATGTCGGCGGCCTGAGGGGGAGACGAGGACGGCTGTGGGGGCTTCGTTCTCGGGTAAGTAATTCATAATGAGTTAGTATGCTATGCATACTAGCTCATTATGCCTTTATCTTGCAGGGTGTTTTTTTTTTTTTTACAGGAGGGTTTACTTCCTCTTTAAGGCCATTTGAAAAACTAGGAGACAGGTAAGAAACACAAACAGTAGTTCAAATGAAATAGGAGTTTAGTATCAAATCAAAGATTTATTCATGATCAGCTACAGTTTGCTGCCAAGCCACTGCCCCTCTACCCACAAAATAGTCCATATATTGTTGCCTGACATCTCGGGCAGTTTGGGAGGGCAACCCAGCATGGCCAGTTTCAAGAGCCGTCATCACGCCCGGATCAGCTGGGCCTGACACTGCAAGGTCAACCTCACTTTGCAGTGAAGCAAGGTAGCTGCTTGCATTCCTCCTTAAATAATTGTGGAGGATGCAGCAGCACAATACCACATGGTTGATTTTATATTCGGCCAGGTTAATCGATGTTAGAAACAGCCTGAACCGACTGGAGAGTATGCCAAAGGCGTTTTCCACAACCCTTCTGGCACGAGAGAGCCGGTAATTGTAGATTCTCTGCTCTGGGGAGAGGTTCCTCATAGGAAAGGGCTTCATAAGATGTTCCCCAAGAGCAAAGGCCTCATCTGCCACAAACACAAAATTGAGGCCCTCAACATTGTCCTCAGCAGGTGGCAAATGTAAAGTGCCATTCTGGAGCCGATGGTAGAATTTGGTCTGCATAATAACTCCTCCGTCAGAGTTGCGGCCGTTCTTCCCAACATCCAGGTACAGGAACTCGAAGTTGGCAGACACTACCGCTAGCATGACTATGCTGCAAAAGCCCTTATAGTTGAAATAATAGGAGCCTGAGTTGGGTGGTGGGACAATCCTGACATGTTTGCCATCAATTGCCCCACCACAGTTGGGAAAATCCCACTGATGCTGGAACTGGGCTGCAACAGCCTGCCATTGCTGTGGGTTGGAAGGAAGCTGTGGAGTAAAAAAATAAAAAATAAATTACTACTTTTGCACATAACATTGCAAGCAGATTTGACACAAGCATTCTTGGCCAACATAAGTATAACATTTAAATGAGTATTTAAAGACAAAAGTATAAGGTCAACTTATCAGATTCCTCACCCCCTCTGGTGGCCCATTCTAAAAATGTTATGGTGGGGGGGGGATAATAAGTAGATGTTTTGGACAGGTAACCCTCTCCACTTCCATGAGAGCTGAATGCATAAATATTGTGTGATACTTTGGCCAGCTGCTCCTTACTTACACTATTGGCAGCCCACTGGACAGGTGAGAAGTGTCATAATTCAAAAATATGGATACACACTGCCCAAATTGAAGCACTTTTTGACATTCATAAATTACCTATCAAGATAATAGGAGACAAAAACTTTCAACAGTACAATTTGAAGGTATTCAGACAGGCCCTTGCACTACATGCTTTGGTGAATTCATCCAGAAATATGACCACAAAAGAGGTAGATATAGTGTGTATGGGGTTTGCAAAGTCAGCAGATAGAGTATTGGTATCGGTTGACTTAGCATTGGGGGGGTGGGGGTTCCAAATGAGTTTTAGGGGTTGTTTAGGGTAAGCACAAAAATGTAGCTGACAAAATACATTGTTAAGTTACTAGGCTAGGTGTGTATGGGCCCAGGCTAGCATGCTGCAGAGGTTAGTGAAGGAAAATTATTATTATTATATTATACACGATTTATATAGCACCAACATTTTACGCAGGGCTTTACAATGTATAGGGTGGACAACACAATTACAGTACATATAAAACAAACTAGAACTAGCGCTAATGGAATAAAAAAATAAAATAATAACATATATGAAAAACCACAGCGACTATTAGCAAAGGTGCTTAAACCTTATAAGATAAGTGTACAAGTCTCTGAGACTTTCTTTTCACAATTACAGTACAGTTCAATACAGAAGGTACGGGAGGAAAATATGCATGAAGGACAAAAAAGGAGCATTAACCACTTGCCGACCAAGCACGTCATATGACGTCCTTGACTTTAAGTGGTGATATCTGAATGATGCGTGCAGCTATTGGCATCATTCAGATATCATTTTTACCGGCCGGCGATTCTGTGCACCATAAGAACGATCATAGCGGCAGTTCCGCCGCCTGATCGTTCTTATAGGCAGCGGGAGGGGACGTCCCCCCCCCCCCCGCCGCCATCCGGTGCTTCTCCGGGCTCTCCCGTGCCATGGTCACCAGTCATCTCTATGACCGTCGGAGGTCCGGGCGCGACGTTATGACGTCACGCCCGGTATCCGGATGTAAACAAAGCCGCGATCGCGGCTGTCAGCATGAGATCGGTAAAAATTTTTTTACCGATCTCATGCTTTCCAGCCTGGAGGAGAGATGTGGGGTCTTATTGACCCCACATCTCTCCATAAAGAGGACCTGTCACATACATTCCTATTACAAGGGATGTTTACATTCCTTGTAATAGGAATAAAAGTGATCCAAAATATTTTTTTTTTTTTAAAAAGTGTAAAAATAAAAAAAATGAAGTAAAATAAAAATAAATAAATAAAAAAAAAAAATTAAAACGCCCCTGTCCCCTGTAGCTCGCGATCAGAAGCTAACGCACCCGCATATGTAAACGCCGCTCAAACCACACATGTGAGGTATCGCCGCGTGCGTTAGAGCGCGTGCAACAATTCTAGCACTAGACCTCCTCCGTAACTCTAAACTGGTAACCAGTAAAAAATATTAAAGCGTCGCCTATGGAGATTATTAAGTACCGAAGTTTGGCGCCATTCCACGGTTGTGCGCAATTTTAAAGCGTGACATGTTTGGTATCTATTTACTCGGCGTAACATCATCTTTCATATTATATAAAAAAATTGGGCTAACTTTACTGTTTTCTTATTTTTTAATTCATGAAACTGTTTTTTTCCCCAAAAAAAGGCGTTTGAAAAATTATTGCGCAAATACCGTGTGAGATAAAAAGTTGCAATGACCGCCATTTTATTCCCTAGGGTGTCTGCTAAAAAAAACGTACTCAATGTTTGGGGGTTCTGAGTAATTTTCTAGCAAAAAAAATGATGATGTTTACATGAAGGAAAATAGGCCAAAATAGGCCCGGTAGGCAAGTGGTTAAAAGCTTACAGCATGCATGAGGACAAAGAGGACATTCACAGCATATTACAATAATGGTAATTATGGAATGAAGAAATGAATACAATACATAGCAAATGAATACAATACATAGCAATACAATAGCAAACATTAAATACATAGAATGTGATGTTAAAGGCTAAAACTTACCAGAATATAGTCCTTCTGCAGGACTTGGATAATGGCAGAACAGGTCTCTGGAATAATGAGTCCCAGAGCCTGGGCGGAGATCCCAGTTGTACACTTCAGGTCCTGAAGACTTCTCCCCGTCGCCAAGTACCGCAAGGTGGCTACGAGCCTTTGCTCGGGAGTAATGGCAAGCCGCATGCATGTGTCCTGCTTACTAATATAGGGGGTAAGCAAAGCCAATAGATGGTGAAAGCAGGGGTCCATCATCCGGAGATAATTCCTGAAATCATCAGGATTATTCTCCTGGAGCTCCTGCAGCAAAGGCATATGACAGAATTGGTCACGATTAAGCAACCAATTCTTGGTCCTAGAACTCCTCCTCCTCCTGTTCCTGGACTGGACTTGGGTCAAAGCAATAACTCCAAGCCCAATGATAGCACAATCTCTCGGACGAGAACGCCACATGGCTAGTAGACGAACGGCCGTTCAGAAACAAACTGACAAGTACGACCTAAAAATCAGAGACTAACTGACAAGCACGAACTGAAAAGCGCGAATCGACACTCACCAAACTACTACTAACATGATATTAAGCAGAAGGAGCACGAAGGGTGGCGCATGACTATTGAACTTCCTTTTTATCGGCTCGTAGTACGTCTTGTACGTCACTACGTTCGTGATTGTTGGCCAACTGTGTGCCGTGTGTATGCAAGACAAGTTTGGGCCAACGCCCTTTGAGAAAAAAGTCCACGTTTTTGTTGGCAAACAATCCGATCGTGTGTACGAGGCTTAACTCTTCTTCGTAGTACTTGATCGCCATCTTGTGGCTGATTATAGAACAACAGCCAACCAGGCCATGATACAAAGCGGTTATGAACCCAAAAGCAAACCTTTACCAATTCTAAGTTGTAGTGGCTGCATTAGTTAGATTTTTTAGACTTTCTTTCCCTTAATTTCACCTGGTGATCTGGCCAGTAAGTCTTTTGTTTTTCAAAAGAACAAGCTCTCAGATGTAGCAGTTAGAGAGATGAGAGAAACCACTTACTACTGACAGGAGTGCTTACATACAAAGATTGACTTTTATTTATTTATGTAAAACCTTTATTCCCAAAAAATAAATACATAAATAAATAAATAAATATATAAAAAACAGTTTTCTGTAACGGATTATAAAGTTTAAGCTGGAGTTCGGCTTTAAATTGTTAGTGTAAATCTGCTAATACATCTAATACTCCCCTCCCTCCAGACTGACAGTGCTGCTGTCTGCTGTGCCCCCTGTGCTCCTTCATCCAGGGTTGGGGGCACTCTAATACAGGAAGGGTGTTACTGGCTAGATCACCAGGTTAAAAAAGAGAGGGGAAAAAAGCCTAGAGGATAAAAGTAACGCAGCCACCACATCTAATGATTGGTAAGCTGCAATATATTAAATGTTTGGCTTTGGGTTTAATACTACTTCAAAAGAGAAGTTCTATCTTAATGACCATGTTTCATGTTGCACCTGTAGCCAAGGGCTGTCTATATTGCTTCTGCCACTCAGGGACACTCTTTACTAAAGCCTGCACTGAGATTCTTTCCCCTAGTGCTCAACATGTGGATAATCGCATCACTTACTGACTGCAGAGGGAGAGAGACAATTGATGGTAGCAGGGGATTGTGGGACATGTAGTTCGGGAGACCGAGCTTCCAGTGGATCCAATTACGCTGCAAACTACAAGTTCCAGCTAGCTGAGGAGGAGAAGAATTCTGGGTGAGCAGATAAATAGAACCGTCCTGGGAGGGCTCGCTGTCTTAGGACGCGGGATCTGCAGCTGCAGGAGTGAGAGGCTTTCGTCCTGGCCTGTGTGAGTGTCCTCCCATCTTATGTGCCCCCATTCCTGAGGCAGATTCTCAGCCTTATGCCCCGTACACACGACTGGAAATTCCTCCAGAAAAAGTCGGATGTGAGCTATTGGTAGGAAATTCCGACCGTGTGTATGCTCCACCGGACTTTTGCTGGCGGAATTTCCGCCAGCAAAAGATTGAGAGCAGGTCCTCTATTTTTCCGACGGAAAAAGTTTCCGATCGTCTGTTGCAATTCCGATGCGCAAAATTCCTACGCATGCTGGAAAACAATTCGACGCAAGCTCGGAAACAATTCAACGCATGCTCGGAAGCATTGAACTTAATTTTCTCAGCTTGTCGTAGTGTTGTACATCACCACGTTCTTGACAGTCGAAGAACACATGACCGTGTGTATGCAAGTCAAGCTTGAGCGGAATTCCGCTCCTGTGTACGCGGCATTAGGCCTCTCATTGTCTGTGTGGCTACTCTGGACCACCTTCATATACGACCATACAGACGCTGCCGGACTCCTGGGTCATCAGGCTGCCAGTCAGGCATCCTTCATCTGGCTGCAAACCTTTAAGAACCTGTCCTGGGACATCCTATCTCCACAAGTCTTGATATCTCCAGGATTGGTGAGCGGGCAGAAGCCCAACTTTAACTCTACACTTAGAGATGAAGATATCAGCCATAGCCCACGTATTGTTTTTTTACAGCAGGCAGCTGGCTTTCTCATGAGCCGCTGGCATGCTTTTCAGAAGCAGAGGGAGGGGACGCCCTTCAAACCCCCCTCCCCCTCCCGCCGTTTTTTTCTCAGGTTCGCCCGAGAAACATTGCAGCTGACTGGCCACACAGGCGATCAAAGAGTAGATCTGCTTTGATTGCCTCTATGGCCTTAGAGGACTAGAGAAATGTCATGACCTCACTTCTGGTCCAGGTTGGAAGCTTTTTTTTTCAAATCATGGACAGTCCCTTGAAATCAGGGACAGTTGGGAACTATGTGGGTACCATACACAATTGCAACATTTTTAAAATACTTGTCTTCATCCTTTGTTACATCTTCGGGGTGCTGATCTCCTGCTACCCCCTTTTTCTAGCTGCTTCCTGTCTACATGCACTCTAGCCATGGCTTTGATTGGCGACCATGCCCGTGTAAAGTGTCCGTGTAAAGCCACTTACATTCTCCATTGAAAAGCCCCTGTGACAGGGTGACAACGCAGGAGAACAAATAGGAGACAGGGACACAGCGTGGTCACCCTATAAATGGAAAGTGCTGGAAAAAAAGGACTTTCCTGGCAGGATCGCCAGGTGTTATCTTAATGGAAGCTGCAGACATAAAAATTGTAAAAAAAATTGTTTTGAAATGACATAAACAGGCCAGAGCTTATGAGATTTTAGTGATTGACTTTTATATCTGTTATAGCAGTGGTCATCAACCCTGTCCTCAAGGCCCACTAACAGGCCAGGTTTTATGTATTACCTTGGGGAGATGCAGACTGGAATACTGAAATCACAGAGCAGCAAATGATATCA
Organism: Lithobates sylvaticus; assembly: GCA_028564925.1. Lineage (NCBI taxonomy): Eukaryota > Metazoa > Chordata > Amphibia > Anura > Ranidae > Lithobates > Lithobates sylvaticus. The sequence continues at coordinate 50,571,417 of CM053029.1, forward strand.
CCTGTGATGTATTTCAGTTATCTTGCAAACCTGACCTGTTAGTGGGCCCTGAGGACAGGGTTGATGACCGCTGTGTTATAAGATTTGACCTTTGGTCTGTACTTGATCGCCATCTTGTGGCCAATGTATAGAAACAGCAACCGGCCAGACCTGGGGAAGAACAGCAGACAAGGTGATTTTTGTTCAGCACTCTGTCGCCATCTTGTGGCAATAAAAAAGAACTGCTGTGAAGGACACCAGATTGCCTTGGTTTACTAAAGATCAATAAATCAAGCCGTATAATAATAACCTTCCCCTTATAACGCCGGTCAAGGAGGGTTGCCAACCAGTAATCATCTTTCTCCTTTATGCCACGTATTCTTGGGTGCTTTCGCAGGCTTCGAAGCGTGAGGTTGCCCATGCGCCTCAAATTTTCAGAGGCTTGAGAAGCAGACTCCTCGGGGATGACAGCATCAGGAACTTCCTCTTCCCAGCCACGTACTACTCCGAAGGGTCCTGGGGTTGGAAAGCCATCGCTTGATTGGCGCATGTCTTCCTCTTCTTCGAAGCCTTCGAATCCTCCTCCCCTCTCTGTGTGTGTTCTGTGACATAGGAATGATGGTATCTGGATAAAGTGGGCCTTGAGAGGAAAAGAAGTCCTCCTCTTCCTCCTGCTGCTCTGCCTCCAGTGCCCTGTCCATAATGCCACGCAGAGTCTACTCCAGCAGGAACACAACAGAGATTGTGTCAATGATGCATGCACTGACACTGCTCACCATCCTTGTGGCCTCCTCAAATGGTGACAATACTGTGCATGCATCCTTAATGATCAGCCATTGGCGTGGGGAAAAAAAGCTGAGGCGGCTTGAGCTTGTCGTCGGGCCATACTCACACAGGTACTCGTTGACAGCCCTCTGCTGCATGTATAGAAGCTGCAGCATTGTCAGTCGAGTTTCACCTGGTGGGCATGTCACAAATCAGGCTGTTTACGGGCAGGTGGAATTCCTGCTGAATTTCAGCCAACCGAGCACTGGCTCTGTATGACCGCCTGCAATGGCTACAGACTCTTCTGGCCAGCTTTAGCCCATCTTGCAACCCTGGGTACATATTTAGTAAATGCTGCACCACCAAATTGAGGACATGTGCCAAGCATGGCACATGTGTCAACTTTCCCTGTCTAATGCCCCATACACACGGTCGGATTTTCCGACGGAAAATGTCCTATCGGACCATGTTGTCGGAAATTCCGACCGTGTGTGGGCTCCATCTGACTTTTTCCGTCGGAAAAAGTTTGAGATCCTGCTCTCAAATTTTCCGACAACAAAGTCCTATCGGACTTTTTCCGATCGCGTGTAGCGAATTCCGACGGACAAAGTGCCACGCATGCTCAGATCACATTACAAGACCAAAGCTCCCGTCGTACGCAACGAACGTCACCACGTTCAGAAAGATCGGATTTTCCGACAATTTTGTCCGACCGTGTGTATGCAACACCAGTGTCGGACAAAATCCGTCGGAAAAAATCTGACGGATTTTGTGGTCGAATTTCCGACCGTGTGTACGGGGCATTAGGGTGGACAGGAAGTTTGAGCCATTATCGCACACCACCATTCCTGGCTCCAGCTGGCGTGGTGTGAACAACCTCTGGGCCTGTCCCTGCAGAGCTGCAAGAATCTCTGCTCCGGTGTGGTTCTTGTCCCCTAAATACACCAGCTGAAGCACTGCATGGCACCTTTTAGCCTGACTCATGGGATAGCCCTTTGAACGCTTACGGAGTGCCTGATGTTCATAGGACAATTCTGCAGAGGAGGGCATGGAGGTGGCGGAGGAGGAGGAGGAGGGGGTAGAGCTCACAGCTCTGGCATCATCACCACCAGCTGTATGGAGACGTGAGGGCACAACAAGCTGCAGCGCGGAGCCCTGTCCTGCATCCTTTTGAGTTGCAAGAAGTGTTACCCAGTGTGCTGTGAATGAAATATATCGTCCCTGCCCATGCCTGCTGGACCACATGTCAGCATTAAGATGAATTTTACGGCTGACTGCCTTGCCCAACGATGCCAAAAAACATTCCCTTCCATGTGATGGTAGAGAGATGGAATGGCCTTACGTGAAAAGTAGTAGCGACTGGGAACCTGCCATTGTGGTACAGCACATTGTGCGAATTCACGGAAGGGGGCAGAATCCACCAGGCTGAAAGGCAGAAGTTGCAGAGCTTTGACAAGTTTGCATTTAGATGCTGGGCATGTGGGTGGCTGGGACTGTATTTTTTATTTCCACTGCAGCAGATGGGGCAGAAAAATTTGCCAGCTACAGTCTACAGCTGGTGGTGTGGCAGTGCCTATCCCCCCAAATGCCCACCGTTGGACAATCCCTTTCTTATTAGTCATCAAAATTGGCATCAAAAATTAGTTTGCAGGATTAATTCCTCGTAGACTTCAGGTTGCGAGAACATTTGCAATATCAGATATTTTTTTTTTAATTGTTTGATGACTGTCAAAACCCAGGTAAATTCAGCTCATCATTACCGTGTTCTGTTCTGGCACACTCTGCACTGCTATGTACTAGACATGTGCAGTTCGTTTCGTTTTTTTTAGTTTTTCGTTAAAATTCGTTATATTCGTTCATTCGTTTTGCTAAAAATTTTAACGAATGTTCGAATCGAACGAATACAAAAAACAACGAAAATCCAAAATAACCAAATTAGAAACAACGAATCTACAAAGAAGAAAATCCGAAAAACAAAAACAAGAACAACGAAAATCAAAATGAACGAAAAAATTCGTACATTCGTAACTTTTTTTTTTTTGTTGAATTGGTAATTTTCCGTGTCCCTTACAATGGCGCTGCTTAACGTGCTTCGAATGGATTGAACGAAAAAATTCGTACATTCGTAACTTTTTTTTTTTTTTTTTTTCGATTCGTAATTTTCCGTGTCTCTTACAATGGCGCTGCTTAACGTGCTTCGAATGGATTGAACGAAAAATTTCGTAACCTTTTCTTTTTTTTTTCGATTCACAATTGTCCGTGTCTCTTACAATGGCGCTGCTTAACGTGCTTCGAATGGATTGAACAAAAAAAATTCGTACATTCGTAACTTTTTTTTTCGATTCGTAATTTTCCGTGTCTCTTACAATGTAATAATAGCATACACATTACATAAAATTATGAATTATGCTCCGATTACGAATCTACGAAAACAATGTTACAAAAGTACGAATAAATCAATCTAACGAAAGTACGAATGTATCTAAATCTACGAAAATACGAATGCGTCCGAATTTTGAATAAACGAAAATTAAACAGAAAAACGAATCCACGAAAAAATAACTCTTACGAAAATATGAATCGTTACGAATACGAACACCGACGACTTACGAATTTACGAATCGTTAGGATTCAACGTAAACAAAAGAAACGAAACGAAAATAAACAAATTTTTTTCTATTGTGCACATGTGTACTATGTACTTGAGTGATCAATTATGAAGGGCTCCAACTCCTCATTCCATAAATAAATCCTCTGTAGAATAAGGCTACTGCCTTTTGATAGTGATAGACACTACCCAATGATACTATACAAAACAAAGTGGGCGCTACCTTCTTAATTCAGGCAAAATTGTGATAATACATAAATAATAAAGCACCTAATCAATTATACACGACTATCCAAAAATTGTATAATGAAAAACAGTCCATAATAAATTATTTATGATTCCGTTCTGAATAGTGATCTCAAAAAAATGTCCAGAATTATATATAACCACCAATGTTCTTTCAAAATTATATTTGCGCTCCAGTATGCAGTGCTCCACCCAGTGTGCAAAAATAATTACACGCCCACCAGAACCCTTCCACCAACAGAGTGACCATTAGTGCCTTGAAAAAGTATTCACACCCCTTGAAACTTTCCACATTTTCTCATGTTACAACCAAAAACATAAATGTATTTTATTGGGATTTTATGTGATAGACCAACACAAAGTGGCACATCATTGTGAAGTGGAAGGAAAATGATAAATGGTTTTTAAAATGTTTTACAAATAAATATCTGAAAAGTGTGACGTGCCCCCTTTACTCTGATACCCCTAACTAAAATCTAATGGAATCAATTGCCTTCAGAAGTCACCTAATTAGTAAATAGAGTCCACCTGTGTGTAATTTAATCTCAGTATAAATTCAGCTGTTTTGTGAAGCCCTCAGAGGTTTTTTAGAGAACCTTTGTGAACAAACAGCATCATGAAGGCCAAGGAACACACCAGACAGGTCAGGGATAATGTTGTGGAGAAGTATACATCAGGGTTAGGTTATAAAAAAATATCCCAAGCTTTGAACATCTCAAGGAGCACTGTTCAATCCATCATCCAAAAATGGAAAGAGTATGGCACAACTGCAAACCTACCAAGACATGGCCATCCACCTAAACTGACAGACCGGGCAAGGAGAGCATTAATCAGAGAAGCAGCCAAGAGGCCCATGGTAACTCCGGAGGAGCTGCAGAGATCCACAGCTCAGGTGGGAGAATCTGTCCACAGGACAACTATTAGTCGTGTTCTCCACAAATCTGGCCTTTATGGAAGAGTGGCAAGAAGAAAGACATTGTTGAAATAAAGCCATAAGAAGTCCCATTTGCAGTTTGTGAGAAGCCATGTGGGGGACACAGCAAACATGTGGAAGAAGCTGCTCTGGTCAGATGAGACCAAAATTGAACTTTTTGGCCTAAAAGTCAAACGCTCTGTGTGGCGGAAAACTAATGCTGCGTACACATGAGCGGAATTTCCGTCTGAAAAAACTTGGATGGTTTTTCCGACGGAATTCCGCTTAAGCTCGTCTTGCATACACGCGGTCACACAAAAGTTCTCTGAACTTTCGACCGCCAAGAATGTGGTGACGTGCAACACTACGACGAGCCGAGAATATGAAGTTCAATGCTTCCGAGCATGCGTCAAATTGTTTCTGAGCATGCGTGTTTTTTTTTGAGCGTCGGAATTGCATACAGACGAACAGAATTTCCGTTAGGAACTTTTTCCGACGGAAAAATAGAGAAACAGCTCTCAATCTTTTGCTGGCGGGAATTCTGCCAGCAAAAGTCCGATGGAGCTTACACACGGTCAGAATTTCTGACCAAAAGCTCTCATCTGACTTTTTCTGGTGGAATTTCCGATTGTGTGTACGCGGCATTACACTGCACATCACCCTGAACACACCATCCCCACCGTAAAACATGGTGGTGGCAGCATCATGTTGTGGGGATGTTTTTCTTCAGCAGGGACAGGGAAGCTGGTCAGAGTTGATGGGAAGATGGATGGAGCCAAATACAGGGCAACCTTAGAAGATAACCCAGCAATTTTCAAGTCTGGCCACAGATTCTCATTTGGATTTAGGTCTGGACTTTGACTGGGCCATTCTAACACATGAATATGCTTTGATCTAAACCATTCCATTGTAGCTCTGGCTGTATGTTTAGGGTCGTTGTCCTGCTGGAAGGTGAACCTCCACCCCAGTCTCAAGTCTTTTGCAGCCTCTAACACAGGGATCCTCAAACTACGGCCCTCCAGCTGTTGCGGAACTACACATCCCATGAGGCATTGTAAAACTCTGACATTCACAGACATGACAAGGCATGATGGGAATTGTAGTTCCTGAACAACTGGAGGGCCAGAGTTTGAGGACCCCTGTGTTAGAGGCTGCAAAAGACTTGAGACTGGGGTGGAGGTTCACCTTCCAGCAGGACAACGACCCTAAACATACAGCCAGAGCTACAATGGAATGGTTTAGATCAAAGCATATTCATGTGTTAGAATGGCCCAGTCAAAGTCCAGACCTAAATCCAAATGAGAATCTGTGGCCAGACTTGAAAATTGCTGTTCACAGACGCTCTCCATCCAATCTGACAGAGCTTGAGATATTTTGCAAAGAAGAATGGGCAATAATATCACTCTCTAGATGTGCAAAGCTGGTAGAGACCTCCCCAAAAAGACTTGCAGCTGTAATTGTAGTGAAAGGAGGTTCTACAAAGTATTGACTCCGGGGGGCTGAATACAAATGTACCCCACACTTTTCACATATTTATTTGTAAAAAAATTTTAAAAACCATTTATCATTTTCCTTCCACTTCACAATTATGTGCCACTTTGTGTTGGTCTATCACATAAAATCGCAATAAAATACATTTATGTTTTTTTTGGTTGTAACATGACAAAATGTGGAAAATTTCAAGGGGTATGAATACTTTTTCAAAGCACTGTAGCTAGCCAAAATCCACCTCTCAGAGAATCAAGGCAATATCCTCCAGCGGATTTCTCTCTCCTCTCTCCCACTCTATGCACTGCAAAGAGAAGCTCCAAAACGGACCACATGAAGGCCCCTTTCACACTGGGGCGTTTTTCAGGCGGTACAGCGCTAAAAATAGGCTGAAAAAAACGGCCCCATTCACTCCAGTGTGAAAGCCGGCGGGCTTTCACACTGGAGCGGTGCGCTAGCAGGACGGTAAAGAAAAGTCCTGCTAGCAGCATCTTTGGAGCGGTATAGGAGCCGTGTGTTCACCGCTCCTACCCATTGATGCTACGGCGGCGCTTTGCGGGGGATTCTAACCCTTTTTCGGCCGCTCGCGGGAGGTAAAACCGCCCCGCCAGCGGCTGAATACCGCGGCTAAAGCGACGGTAAAGCAGCGCTAAATATAGCACTGCTTTACCGTCACCGCTAGTGAAAACACATAGGCATAAAACATGTGTAGCTTCCCAGCTGGTGTATAAAACACCATCGCTCACTTCCCAGGGCTGGCGTGCGTTCCACCAATAGAACGGATTCATAAAAAATGTATTATGGACTGTTTTTGATAAAAAATTGTATAATTGATTAGGTGCTTTATTATTTATGTATTATCACAATTTTGCTCTAGTTAAGTGGGGTGCCCACAAAAAAAAAAAAATGTAAAAGTCAGCAGCTACAAATACTGCAGCTGCTGACTTTTAATAATCGGACACTTACCCCCTCGTTCCCCGCTCCGCTCGCGGCGCCGGCATTCTTAATGTGGGAACCGGCTGTGGCTTCACAGCCGGGCACCCACTGCGCATGCGCGAGCGGCGTCGCGCGCCGTGATATGCCGCGCAGTCATCTGGGACACATGACAGGTCCCAGATGACTGTGCGGCGCCTAGGGGAAGTGACGTTTAGCCCGGGCAATGAAGGTGGCAGACTACGAAGACTAATGAAGGTAGGGACCCCCTAGCAACAGGCATTTAGAGGTGAGTAAAAAAAAAAAAATTTTTTTTATGATTTTTAAGCCACATTCTTTTTTTGGTGGCAACACCCCTTTAGGAAAGTAGCGCCCACTTTGTTTTGTATAGTATCACTGCTATGTACTCTGCAGACTACTCCCTGTACACACAGCTGTGTTGTCTCCTGTGGATCGCACTGCAAGGGTATGTACACATCGCTTATTTGTCTATTACTATTTACTTTTATTTCATATCACTATTGAATTTTCAGACACAATATTTAACCACTTCCGGACTGCCCGCCGGCGTTATACGTCGGTATTTTGACGTTAAACAGCGGGATTATGGCAGCAGATAGCTGCCCTAACCCTGGTATTTTCTTAAACGGCGGACAGTACGCTTTGGAGTAAAAGTGGTCTCAGTGGCGGTTTCGCCGCAAGATCACTTTTTTTTTTTTTTTTTTATCAAATCCTTTTTTTTATTTTATATGAAAATGACATCACACCAAACCAAACCCCCCCCAGAAAAAATAAAAAAAATAAAAAAAATAAACCCCAAACCACTTCCCTTTAACAAGCAAGATCACTTTTATTGGCGGCAGGAGTGGTGCCCCTCCCACCATCGGTAGCAGCAGAGACAATATGATCCTTTCCCCTGAGAAGCAGGAAGTTGATTGAGGAAACGATAGCCCCCCCCCCCCCCCCCCCCCCCCCCCATTTGACTCAATGCCGTTGGATGACAGAAGCGACGTCAAGCGTTACTTCCGCCCAACGGCCTTAAAGGGACGATTTTTTTTTTATTGAAAAAAAAAGCAAACAATTTTTTTTTTTTTTTATTGCATTTTAGTGTAAATATGAGATGTGAGGTCTTTTTGACCCCCAGATCTCATATTTAAGAGGTCCTGTCATGCTTTTTTTTTTCTATTACAAGGGATGTTTATATTCCTTGTAATAGAAATAAAAGTGATCCCAATTTTTTTTTTTTTTTTTTTTTAAAGGGACATTGTAAAAATAAAAATAAAGAAGCGAGGGTGTATGTAAGTGGCGCCCGCATGCGTAAACGGCGTTCAAACCACACATGGGAGGTATCGCCGCGATCGTTAGAGCGAGATAAATAATTCTAGCCCTAGGTCTCCTCTGTAACTCAAAACTGGTAACCTGTAGAAATTTTTAAATGTCGTCAATGGAGATTTTTAAGTGTCAAAGTTTGTCGCCATTCCAAGAGGGGGCGCAATTTTGATGCGTGACATGGTGGGTACCGATTTACTCGGCGTAACATTATCTTTCATATAGAAAATATAGATATATATTATCTAGAATATACATTCTCTCTCTCTCAATATATATATATATATATAATCTATATATACATAGATATATATATATAGATATCTATCTATCTAGATAGATATAAATATCTATATATCTATATAGATCTATATATTGATATATAGACATAAATATAGATATAGATAATATATATCTATATATATATATATATATATATATATATATATATAGAATATACATTTTCTCTCTCTCAATATATATATATGTATATATATATAGATAGATAGATATAGATATAGATATATATATATCTATATCTATCTATCTAGATAGATAGATATATCTATATATCTATATAGATCTATATATTGATATATAGACATAAATATAGATATAGATATATATTATCTAGAATATACATTCTCTCTCTCTCAATATATATATATATATATATATATATATATATATACATATATACACAAAAAAAATCGTTTATTTTCGGGTTTTTTTTTCGTTTCCGAAAAAAAATCGTTTTTTTTTTCGTTTCCGTTGATTCGTAACGATTCGTACATTCGTAAGTCGTCTGTGTTCGTATTTGTAACAATTCATACATTTGTAAGAGTTATTTTTTCGTTGATTCGTGTTTTCGTTTTCGTTTTCAGACGCATTCGTATTTATTCGTACATTCGTAACATTCGTAGATTCGTAATCGGAGCATAATTCATAATTTTATGTAATGTGTATGCTATTATTACATTTTAATAATTTACGAATCGAAAAAAAAAGTTACGAATCGAAAAAAAAGTTACGAATGTACAAATTTTTTTGTTCAATAGAGACACGGAAAATTATAAATCGAAAAAAAAAAAAAAAGTTACGAATCGAAAAAAAAAAGTTACGAATCGAAAAAAAAAAAAGTTACGAATCGAAAAAAAAGTTACGAATGTACGAATTTTTTTGTTCAATCAATTCGAAGCACGTTTAGCAGCACCATTGTAAGGGACACGGAAAATAAACCAATTCAACAAAAAAAAAAAGTTACGAATGTACGAATTTTTTCATTCGTTTTCGTTTTTCGGATTTTCTTCATTAGTACATTCGTTGGTTCTAATTATTTTTTTTTTCGGATTTTCGTTGTTTTTTGGATTCGTACGATTCGAATGATTCGTTATTCGGATTCGAACGATTCGTTCATTCGTACGAAAACGAACGAACGAACATAACCAAAAAAAACGAAAAACGAAAAAAAACGAAACAAATTGCACATGTCTAATATCTATATAGATCTATATATTGATATATAGACATAGATATATATCTATATATACAGGGGGTCCCCGACTTACGAACACCCGACCTACGAACAACCCCTACTTACGAACGGGGTGCTGCGGGGACCCTCCGCCATTTTTCGTCCTTTTTCGCCGTCTTTTGGCCGTTCTGCGCATGCGCGGCCATACGGAGCTTCGGAAAATGCCGGAAATGTCCGTAATTTGCCGCGCATGCGCAGAACGGCAATAGACGGAACATCGGAAATGTCCGGAAATCTCCGTATTTGTCGGTCTGCGCATGCGCGCCGACTTACGAACATTTCCGACTTCTGTACAGGCGGGCAGTCCCTAACGAGTTCGTAACTCGGGGACCCCCTGTATATAGATATATATCTATATATATAGAAATATATATATAGATATAGAAACTATATTGAGCTAACTTTACTGTTTTCTTATTTTTTTAATTCAAAAAAGTGTTTTTTTTCCACCAAAAAATTACGTTTGTAAGACCGCTGCGCAAATATGATGTGACGCAACGCATATTTTATTCTCTAGGGTGTCTAAAAAAATATAAAATGTTTGGTTCTAAGTAATTTTCCAACAAAAAAAAAAAAACTGTTTTTAACTTGTACACACCAAGTGTAAAACATAGGTTTGGTCCTTAATGCGGCGTACACACGGTCGGAATTTCCGATGGAAACAGTCCGATGGGAGCTTTTCAACGGATTTTCCGACCCTGTGTACGCCCATCGGTCTTTTTCTGTCGGAATTTCCGACGGACTTTGGATTGAGAACCTGTTCTCAATTTTTCCGACGGAAAACCTTTCTATCGGATTTTCCGATCGTGTGTATGCAATTCCGACACGCAAAATTCCGACGCATGCTCGGAAACTATTCGACGCATGCTCAGAAACAATTCAACGCATGTTCGGAAAACTTAAACTTCCCTTTTATAGTGCTGTCGAACGTGTTTTATGCCGCTGTGTTACTGACCGTCGGAATTTGGTGTGACCGTGTGTAGGCAAGACAGTTTGAGCGAAATTGCGTCGGAATTCCGACGGGAAAACCATCAGAGCTTTTTCCGACGAGAATTCCGACCGTGTGTACGCGGCATAAGTGGTTAATGCAAGTCACAAGCTGCGTCTGATTCATCGCTTGGCATAAACTCTACAATCACTGCACCGTAATTATAGCTTCAATCAGGTGTTATCAGTGGCGGTTTATTAGGCATTATCACCTGGAAAAGATTAAAGGGTACATTAGATTAGATACCAGAGGCAGCTCCACTGAAAGCCATTGGAGGCTATCGCAGCAAATCACAGCCCCCCGTATCTCATCTCTCCTGCACTGATCACATGTAAGTGATCGGACCTGGATACAGGCAGTCTGCCTCCAGGGACGATCATTTGAATGCGATCGCTGCATGAGATTTTACATGCGAGGAGTCGTGATTGTAGTGTGAATGCACCCGAAGGTGTCACCATATACTCAGTGTGATCATTATCGGCTTATTACTCGCTATCATTATCCACTTGACCGCCAGGAAGATTTACCCCCCCCCCCTTCCTGACCAGGCCATTTTTTGCGATACGCCACTTGCGTTAATTATTTCCACACAAATAGAGCTTTCTTTTGGTGGTATTTAATCACCTTTGTGTTTTTTTTTTGTTTTTTTTTTGCGCTATAAACAAAAAAAAGAGCGACAATATTGAATAATATGCACAAATAGTAAAAGTAAACAGTGCTCAAGATAATAGAATATATAGGACTAAGCCGCTGCTATATAAAAATATAACATTTGAAAAGAAGGCAAAAAAGTTCCAAGAGAGTAGGTTCTTTACAGCTTAAAGAGGAGGGCCCACAAAAAAAAAAAAAAAATGAAAAGTCAGCAGCTACAAATACTGCATCTGCTGACTTTTAATGATCGGACACTTACCTGTCCCGGGGTCCAACGATGCAGGGGAACGAGGCCCCCCCCTCGTTCCCCACTCCGATCGCGGCACCGGCATTCTTAATGTGGGCACCCGGCTGTGGCTTCACAGCTGGGCACCCAATGCGCATGCGCGAGCGGCGCCGTGCGCCGTGATTCGACGCTCAGTCATCTGGGACACGTGACAGGTCCCAGATGCCTAGGGGAAGAGACGTCAGTGCCTGGGCAATAAAGGTGGCAGACTACGAGGGACCCCCTAGCAACAGGCATTTAGAGGTGAGTAAAAAAATAAAAAAATTCCAATTATTTTTTTTTTATTTTTTTTATGATTTTTAAGACCATTTTTTTTTTTTGTGGCAACACCACTTTAAGCAGCGCTGAAAAAACAAAAACTCATAAAACTGAAAATAAAACTGAAAATAAAACTGAAAATAAAAAAAAAATACATTTTTATTTTAAATTTTAGAAATTTTAGTTTTTTGAGCGCTGCTTAACCGCTTCCCGACCGGCGCACGCCGATGTACGTCGGCAGAATGGCACGGACAGGCATAAGGGCGTATATATAAATCCCTTTTTAAATGCCGCCGTGCCATCGGGAGCGCATCGGGAGCGGCGCGCTCCCGCGCCGGTCGGGCCCCCCGTGAGTCGGGTCGCGGGTCCCGCGGACTCGATCGCCGCGGGGACACCCGCGATCGTCTCACGGGAAGGCTGAACGGGGAGATGCGGAAATAAACAGCATCTCCTCGTTCTGCCTAGCAACTAGTGATGCAGATCTCTGCTCCCTGTGATTGGAGCAGAGATCAGCATTCACTAGCTGACAGCCACGCCACCCCCTCCCCCTTACAGTAAGAAACACACCCCTAGGCATACTTAACCCCTACCCTGCCACCTTGTGGTTAACCCCTTCACTGCCAGTGTCATTTATACAGGAATCAATGCATTAAAATAGCATTGATTGCTGTATAAATGACAATGATCCCAAAAATGTGTCAAAAATGTCCGATGTGTCCGCTATAATGTCGCAGTCACAATAAAAATCGCTGATCGCCGCCATTACTAATAAAAAAAATAATTAATAAAAATGCTATAAATTTATCCCCTATCTTGTAAACGCTATAACTTCTGCGCAAACCAATCAATAATCGCTTATTGCGATTTTTTTTACCAAAAATATGTAGAAGAATACGTATCAGCCTAAACTGAGGAAAAAAAAATTTTTTTGGATATTTTTTGGGGGATATTTATTATAGCAAAAAATAAAAAAGAATGCTTTTTTTTTTCAAAATTGTCGCTCTTTTTTGTTTATAGCGCAAAAAATAAAAAAAACGCAGGGGCGATCAAATACCACCAAAAGAAAGCTCTATTTGTGGGAAATGAAGGACGTCAATTTTGTTTGGGAGCCACGTCGCACGACCGCGCAATTGTCAGTTAAAGCGACGCAGGTGCCGAATCGCAAAAAGGGGCCTGGTCCTTTGGCTGCAAATTGGTCCGGGGCTGAAGTGGTTAAGCTGGAAAGAACCTACTCTCTTGGAACTTTTTTTGCCTTGTTTTAAAATTTTGAATAATAAAAAATATTTTCTCCAATAAAAAAAATGTTAAAGAACCAATTTAGGCCAATATGTTTCTGCTACATATTTTTGGTCGAAAAATATAAAAAAGAAAAAAAATCCCAATAAGCGTATATTGATTGTTTTACGCAAATGTTACAGCGTCTACAAACAATTGGATATATACTGGAGTTTTTATGAATTTTTAAATTTTTTTATTAATTTTTTTATTATTTTTTTATAAATTTATTTATTTTATTTTTATTTATATATACTGGAGTTTTTATTAATTTATTTTATTTTATTTATATTTATGAAAAAAAGGTGTAACATTGATTAAATAAAGAAAAACTGCAGCAGCTGACACAAAAGGTGCTAAAACCTCAAAAACTGAAACGGGTATATACACAGCGCTTGCAGGATGTGGATGCAAAACCCACAAAAAAAACAATCAGTAACGTGAAAACGTATAAATGTTGCCGCGATGATCAAAAAAACATCAGTGTATACTAGACATGTGCACAATAGAAAAATTAGTTTATTTTCGTTTCGTTTCTGTTCGTTTCCGTTGATTCGTAACGATTCGTAAATTCGTAAGTCGTCGGTGTTCGTATTCGTAACGATTCGTATTTTCGGAAGAGTTATTTTTTCGTTGATTCGTTTTTCCGTTAGTTTAATTTTCGTTTATTCGAAATTCGGATGCATTCGTATTTTCGTAGATTTAGTTACATTCGTACTTTCGTAAGATTGATTTATTCGTACTTTCGTAACATTGTTTTCGTAGATTCGTAATCGGAGCATAATTCATAATGTTATGTAATGTGTATGCTATTATTACATTGTAAGAGACACGGAAAATTACGAATCGAAAATAAAAGTTACGAATGTACGAATTTTTTCGTTCAATCCATTCGAAGCACGTTAAGCAGCGCCATTGTAAGAGACACGGAAAATTACGAATTCGCAAAAAAAAAAAAGTTACGAATGTACGAATTTTTTCGTTCAATCCATTCGAAGCACGTTAAGCAGCGCCATTGTAAGAGACACAGAAAATTACGAATTCGCAAAAAAAAAAAGTTACGAATGTACGATTTTTTTCGTTCAATCCATTCGAAGCACGTTAAGCAGCGCCATTGTAAGAGACACAGAAAATTACGTATCGCAAAAAAATAAATAAAGTTACGAATGTACGAATTTTTTCGTTCAATCCATTCGAAGCACGTTAAGCAGCGCCATTGTAAGAGACACAGAAAATTACGTATCGCAAAAAAATAAATAAAGTTACGAATGTACACATTTTTTCGTTCAATCCATTCGAAGCACTTAAAGCAGCGCCATTGTAAGGGACACGGAAAATTACGAATCGAAAAAAAAAAAATAAAAGTTACGAATGTACACATTTTTTCATTCATTTTTTGATTTTCGTTGTTCCTGTTTTTCGGATTTTCTTCTTTCGTAGTTTCGTTGTTTCTAATTTGGTTATTTCGGATTTTCGTTGTTTTTCATATTCGTTCGATTCGAACATTCGTTATTCGTTAAAAATTTTAGCGAATCGTTCGTTCATTCGTACGATAACGAATGAACGAATTTAAACGGAAAACGAAAAAAAACGAAACTAATTGCACATGTCTAGTGTATACAAATGAGTGAATAAAACAGTCTATTTCAAAGTGCTGGGTGCGCCCACATTAAAGTGCATAGGCGGCGGTGCTCCAAAAATTGTTGCAGGTGTCGTGTGCCACACTGCCCTCTTGTGACCCCACTCACCAAAATTTATGGACCCTCAGCTTTGCACTCTGAGGGGGGGTCAAAAAATGTTGTGATCTATATTATCTGGTTTATGGGGAATTGGTTCTCAGAAGCCTCTCCATAAAGATGCATACCTCCCAACTTTTTGAGATGGGAATGAGGGACACCTATCAGCAAACGGGAAGGGGGATATCATTGTTATGGCAGCAGCTAGCTGCCATGACTCCCAGCATCCTCTTGTTCGGCCGGCGGTCCAGTTTCCGATAATAGTGGTCTCTGCGGCGGATTCGCTTAATCTTCACCCTTGCTGGGCATGGAGACGAGTGAGGGGAAGATGGCCCCCACTCATCATTACAATGCAGGGCGAAAGCGATGTCATAGCTCTTAACCGCTTCAGCCCCGGACCAGTTTGCAGCCAAAGGACCAGGCCCCTTTTTGCGATTCGGCACTGCGTCGCTTTAACTGACAATTGCGCGGTTGTGCGACGTGGCTCCCAAACAAAATTGGCGTCCTTTTTTTCCCACAAATAGAGTTTTTATTTGTTTTTTATTTTTTGCGCTATAAACAAAAATAGAGCGACAATTTTGAAAAAAATGCAATATTTTTTACTTTTGCTATAATAAATATCCCCCAAAAATATATAAAAAAACTATTTTTTTCCTCAGTTTAGGCCGATACGTATTCTACATATTTTTGGTAAAAAAAAAATCGCAATTAGCGGTTATTGATTTGTTTGCGCAAAAGTTATAGCGTTTACAAAATAGGGGATAGTTTTATAGCATTTTTATTAATATTTTTTTTTTTTACTAGTAATGGCGGCGATCAGCGATTTTTATTGTGACTGCGACATTATGGCGGACACATCGGACATTTTTGACACATTTTTGGGACCATTGTCATTTATACAGAAATCAGTGCTATTTAAATGCACTGATTCCTGTGTAAATGACACTGGCAGTGAAGGAGTTAACCACTAGGGGGCGGGGAGGGACTAAGTGTGACGTGTTGTGTTTTTTTTTTTACAGTAGGGGGTGTGGCTGTATGTCTGACGTCATTGATCGGCTTTCCCGATGACAGGGAACAGCCGATCAGTGACAGGCAGTGTAGGGCGCGCGGGGAGAGGTTTGTTTACACAGACCTCTCCCCGTTCTTCAGCTCTGTGACCCGATCGCGGGACACCAGCGGCGATCGGGTCCGCTGGTCCCGCGGCTGTGGTCACGGAGCTCCCGCCGGCGGCGCGCTCGCGACCCACAGCTGGGCTCTTAAAGGACCACGTACCGGTACGTGGTTTTGCCCAGCCGTGCCATTCTGCCGACGTATATGTGCAGGAGGCGGTCAGGAAAGGACATCCTTTGATTGGGGCGGTGACAGCGAGGCGCCGGGCTTAGGCAGCGGCGCTGTGACAGCCAGGGCAGGGAGAGGCGAGCTGTGAGACGGTGCCCGGGTGCGGACTGTACCCGGGTGACTGATACCCAGGGCCAGATGCCAGATTCACTCCTCCGCTCACAGCAGGGGAGAGAGACAGTGAGCAGCTCTGAATAGAGGATGGCTGAACATAACTTTTCAAGTTAACTAGAGGGTGATTGGTTGCTAAGTGGTCCTAGCAACCAATAATTAGCTTGTTAATATGAAAAATTAACTCAAGCAGTTCCAGCCCTTTGTTCAGCACGGCTGTATCTCCAGCTCTGCATGCATACCCCAGTAAGGTAGGAAGGGGCAAAGTGTAATGTGCAGGGGTTTAGAGCTGGGGGGGAGCAATGTGTAATATGCATGGGTCCAGAGCTGGTCGGCAATGTGTAATATGCAGGGGTCCAGAGCTGGGGGGCAATGTGTAATTTGCAGGGGTAATGTGTAATGTGCAGCGGTCCAGAGCTGGGTGGGCAATGTGTAATATGCAGGGGTCCAGAGCTGGGGGGGGTGGGGGGGGGGGGGGAGCAATGTGTAATGTGCAGGGGTGCAATGTGCAGGGGTCCAGAGCAGCTGGGGGGGGGGGGGGGCAATGTCTAATATGCAGGGGTCCAAAGCTGGGGGGGGGCAATGTGTAATATGCAGGGGTCCAGAGCTGGTCGGCAATGTGTAATATGCAGGGGTCCAGAGCTGGGGCAGGGGTCCAGAGCTGGGGGGGCAATGTGTAATATGCAGGGGTCCAGAGCAGTGGGAGCTGGGGGGGCAATGTGTAATGTGCAGCGGTCCAGAGCTGGGTGGGCAATGTGTAATATGCAGGGGTCCAGAGCTGGGGGGCAATGTGTAATGTGCAGGGGTCCAGAGCTGGGGGGGCAATGTGTAATATGCAGGGGTCCAGAGCTGGGGGGGGGGCAATGTCTAATATGCAGGGGTCCAGAGCTGGGGGAGCTGGGGGCAATGTGTAATGTGCAGGGGTCCAGGGCTGGGGGGAGCAATGTGTAATATGCAGGGGTCCAGAGCTGGGGGGCAATGTGTAATGTGCAGGGGTCCAGAGCTGGGGGGGCAATGTGTAATATGCAGGGGTCCAGAGCTAGGGGGGTGTAATGTGAAGGGGTCCAGACATGTGGAATGGGGGGCTGCGTAGTGTAAAGGGGTCCAGAGCTGCGGGGGCTGTGTAATGTAAAGGGGTCCAGAGGTGCAGTTGTGGAGAGGGGGTACACTGTAGTGACAAAGAGATATTGGGGGATGCAGAGGTATTCAGGGGGCACAGTGGGGTGTTTTTACATTTTAAAGTTGTGTCAGATATAGGATCCGCTCTGGGTGCCAAATGCTCTAGGTAAGCCCCTGGCTTTTGCTGTGACAAATCTCAGCAGAAGTGTCACGTTGGCACCGATCTTGCATGCACCACCTACCAGGAAGTGCAGAATCACATAGGTATACATGATTCTGCACCGAACGACCACCCTGTAGCAGTAAATCTGTTATGGGGCGATCGTTAATATATAGTACAGTGTGATCATTATTGGCATATACTAATATTATACAGTGTGGTCTGATTATTATCGGTGTATACTTATTAAACAATGGCAGTGATGTTGTGGTGGGGTGTTGTACATTGTATTATTTATTGATGGGTGGGAACAATACACCCATCATTCATCATACAGTAATGACGATCTCCCTCCGGCTGTGCTTTAAATATTTAAACAGTAAAATGAATTATACAGAGTTTCCCATAAAGCCGGTAGCTGTGTAGACTTACAAGTCCCAGTCCCTGTGTAACGCTACAATCAGGCACAGCAGGGCCGTGTTTGCGCACAGATTGTGGTGTAATAGTCTTTGTATATTTGTGTATATAAATAAAAGATGTTACCTTTTTTATATATTTCTCTGAACTGCCTACCTTGGGAGATTACATTATAAAATGAATAAGTGTCTTCTGTGTACTAAGCTAAGATTTCATACTCCTAGAGAGATTGGGGCATTGTGTTACCAGTGCCCGTATGTTCGGTGTAAGTATGATTGTATGCAGATTAGTGTCTGTGTGTAAACTACCGGATCTGCCCCCGAGAGGGATCCATGTGTGTGTGTATGGCCTAGCCGACCATTCAGCCGACAAACTGTAGGTGGCGCTCTCCTTGTTTCTCCTTCAGCAAACAACGATCTTGCTCTGGTTAGCAAGTCACCATGGACGTGATATCTTGACATTGGGTGGCAGCATTGTGACTTGTTTAGTACACTAGTAGATCGTTTACTCCGTTAACCCACGTACAAGACTGGAAGCTGGTTTGAAGCAACTAACCTAAATGAAGCAAAGCCAAGGTGACCTCCAGAGGCTTCCAGACCACCAGGGGCCAGATGAAGAAGCAGCAGTGTTTCTTTCCACCAGGGCCGGTGCTAGACTATTTTGCACCCTAGGCAAGACTAGCCATTCCCAGTCAGCAATGTTATATCTGTGGGAAAAAAATAGGTGAAAAAACTCTGAGTAACAGAGAAAGTTAAATGCAGCCCCTAAATGAACACAAGGCTGTGACAGGCCAACTGCCCTATCCAGGGAAAGAAACAAAGGGCAGTACCACCAGTGCCTCCACAAGAGGCCAAATGACCTGCCAAGCCACCCTGTCAGAGAACTCACGCGTTCCATGCCCGTCCTCGTCCAGTAGGGGTTAATCTCCGTTCGGCAAGCGCCAATACCCATGCGCAGCCTTCTCAACGAAACCGAACGTGCGGGCGTACCCGCGTACCAACGCTGACCTGTGCGCGCCCTCGTTTGTCAATACGAACGAGGGCACGCACTTCCACGTCAGCACGAACGTGTGCGCGTAATCACGCACGGACCCGTACCTCCACCAATCCCAGCACAAGGCGCCCTATATAAACAGGGCCTTCACATGGTGTCAGTGCTGGATCGTCTTCAGTCTTATCTCCTGAATACCTGCCTGAAGTTCCTGCCTACCTTGGTCCTGATTCACCTGGTTTTCCTGTTACCCTTCCTGGATTGACCCCGCTTACTGACTGCTTCCTTTGGTTTGACCTCAGCTTGGATCCCTGGACTACGGCTCTGCTCTCTGATTCGGTACCTTATCACCTGCCTGTTGCCAACCTATTGCCTGCCTTGACCACGAACTTGCCTTCTGCCTTGTACCTTGTTTGCCAGCCAGTTGCCGACCTACTTGCCTGCTTTTTGACCACGAACTTGCCCTCTGCCTTGTACCTTGTTTGCCAGCCAGTTGCCGACCTGTTTCCTGTCTTGACCTCGCGGTGCCTACATCCATCTGTTCGGCTGTTGCTGCACACAGCCTTGGATACCAACGTGAACACCAGCTCTTCAGAGGAACCAGTACTTCCAAGTACCAGTCTACCAGCCGCAGGCACTTGCACCCTTTCGTGCCCCAGCACTCCCTGTTCCCACCACCAGGGGTGTTTGGACCGGAACCGTGCACGAGGCCATTCCCAGCATCCGGACTCCGCTGTAAGGTACGTGATAGTACGATCCAGCCAGAATGGAGTCCGAAGGGGGTGCCTCGCCTTTGGGAACTTTGTGCCAACAGATGTCGGCCCTTATCCAGGTAGTCCAGGGCCTGCGAGATGACTATCTTCAACTAGAACAGAGAGTGGAATCCATGACCCCAGGCTCTGCAACTCATCAGACCTCTCTTGCCCTTCAAGTCTCCGGCCTGGGCCAGACAGTTTCCGAGCTGCAGCAAGAAGTCCGCTCGCTTAAAGACACAGTACGCCCAACCCTGGAACCTGTATGTCCGGAACCTTTCGTGGTGATGCCTGAGAAGTTTAATGGGAATCGTGCATCATTCTTGAACTTTAGGATGGATTGCGAGCTGTTGTTTGCTCTTAAGCCTAGGACCTATGCCTCTGACTTTATAAAGGTTCGCGCATCCATCAATCTGCTTACTGGGCTAATCAAGACATGGGCTTTCCAGCTATTACGGGAGAAGAGTACAGTCTTGGACGGCTGGAAAACTTTCATGTCTGCTCTGGACTCTTATATTACAGCTTCTAAGAAAACCAGTGTTCCCAAGTCTGCTCCTAGTACACGTAGCCTACGGGTACCCAGGGACGGGAATATCCCGTACAGATATGAGTCCAAGCCATCCCAGTCTGTGCCAAGCTATGAAGTTCTAAGCCCTCAAAGCCTAGACGCTCCTGAGGTTTTCACCACCCCTACCCTGGATGATGTGGAACCCATGGAGATCGGGGTCATCTGGCCCAAGCTATCTCATGGTGAAAGAGAGCGGAGAAGAGACTGCGGTCTCTGTTTCTACTGTGGGGGGAGAGGGCACCTTATCTCTCTCTGCCCAATTCGCCCACCTCGGCCAAGGGTTCTCCAAGTGGGTACTATTAGGATCCTTCCTGCTACCCATGAATCTCTGCCGGCTATCCAGCCTGAAGTTCCCGTATGCCCGCTTGAAATTCCTGTTCCTGTGTCCCCAGTTCATGTTCCTGTGTCCCCTCTTGATGTTCATGTTCCTGTATCCCCACTTGAAGTTTCTGTGCCCCTGCTTGAAGATCTGTCTCCTGACTGCACGTATGCCTCAAATGGGACCGTGGTCCGTAAGCAGGATCTGGAGCTTTTTGAAGGAGCTTTACTAGCGACAAAAGTTTCCCCAGCAAAGACAAAGAAAGAGGCCAAAGGGGTTAAGGAGAAGTTCTATGGCACTCTTATTGGCTCTTGTGGTATGGACGTTTTTGACGAACTGTCTGTTCGCTCTCGGGGGGCATACTTAAGGGGGGGGAACTGTCACGGTTCCTACCGTGCCAAGCAGATGGGTAGGCGAGGTCGCATCCCAGGTGGCATATGAACTTGAACTCCCCGCCTCATTCAGGATACATCCGGTATTTTACCGTTCCCGCCCCCCAGGGTTCGTTTCAAAGGGGCATCCGGAGGCTGCCCCTAAGGAGGGGGCAATGTCAGAGAACTCACGCGTTCCATGCCCGTCCTCGTCCAGTAGGGGTTAATCTCCGTTCGGCAAGCGCCAATACCCATGCGCAGCCTTCTCAACGAAACCGAACGTGCGGGCGTACCCGCGTACCAACGCTGACCTGTGCGCGCCCTCGTTTGTCAATACGAACGAGGGCACGCACTTCCACGTCAGCACGAACGTGTGCGCGTAATCACGCACGGACCCGTACCTCCACCAATCCCAGCACAAGGCGCCCTATATAAACAGGGCCTTCACATGGTGTCAGTGCTGGATCGTCTTCAGTCTTATCTCCTGAATACCTGCCTGAAGTTCCTGCCTACCTTGGTCCTGATTCACCTGGTTTTCCTGTTACCCTTCCTGGATTGACCCCGCTTACTGACTGCTTCCTTTGGTTTGACCTCAGCTTGGATCCCTGGACTACGGCTCTGCTCTCTGATTCGGTACCTTATCACCTGCCTGTTGCCAACCTATTGCCTGCCTTGACCACGAACTTGCCTTCTGCCTTGTACCTTGTTTGCCAGCCAGTTGCCGACCTACTTGCCTGCTTTTTGACCACGAACTTGCCCTCTGCCTTGTACCTTGTTTGCCAGCCAGTTGCCGACCTGTTTCCTGTCTTGACCTCGCGGTGCCTACATCCATCTGTTCGGCTGTTGCTGCACACAGCCTTGGATACCAACGTGAACACCAGCTCTTCAGAGGAACCAGTACTTCCAAGTACCAGTCTACCAGCCGCAGGCACTTGCACCCTTTCGTGCCCCAGCACTCCCTGTTCCCACCACCAGGGGTGTTTGGACCGGAACCATGCACGAGGCCATTCCCAGCATCCGGACTCCGCTGTAAGGTACGTGATACACCCTGTATACTCCCCACAGGAGAGTGCCCCATCTGGCGCACAGTGCTCGCCCGGTCCACGACCCACAGTTCAACCACGCATATGCCTGATGACCGCCATCTTGAAAGAGGGCAAGGCAGCGGAATACCGAGCTCCAGGCACTGGAGCCAACAGGTAAAACAGGTAAAACCTGTCCGCATTACCCTGAAGACCCAGGCATCCAAAGAGCTTGAGGGGTCACAGGAACACCTCCCAAAGGAAGAAGCCACACTCGGGCTGCCTGGGATCTCATTTGCATCTAAAAGGATAACAACTTCACCCAACACCAACACACCCTCCACACCCAACTGCTGCTACTACAGGCTTTGGTAGCAGGCGATGGAGGTGGAAAAATAATTCAGCATTTGGGTTTAGAAATCAGGTTTCTGGGCCAAGGTCTGGAATGAAACTTAAAGAAGTGATGGACTCTGAAAGTGATGATGTTATTTGTGCTGTACAGTTTAATGACTTGGGCAATGCAGACACTCACTGTGCTGCAGTAGTGACTGACAGTGCCCATTCGTCCTCTTCATTGCCCAGCACCACCACAGAAGACCTATCTGTGGAAGGGGACGATTCAAGCAAGACTAGTCCCTCGGAACCTGGCTCAAAGGGCCTGGGGTCTCTTAAGCCTGTCCTCTCCTTGCTGTATATAGTAGATAGTTCTAAGTTTTCTGAGGCAGCCTGGAAGAACTCAGGGGTCTGGCCAACAGACCCTCAAGCCAGGGAGGACAGAATGAGGATACTGCCTCTGAGCTGTTCAACCATGGGGAGGCCAATTGACAGTTGGTGGTACCCCACAAGTATCAGAAGCTGCTCTTGTAGATCCCTCTTGAGATTCCTTTCATTGGGCACATCCAAAAAAGAAACAAGACCTGTCTTGTTTACAACTTGACTGGCCACACATGGGAACTGACATGAACAATCATTGCCAGTTCTTTGAATGAATAAAGGAAGTTGAAAAAATGGACTTTCCAGGCCAATTATAGAAAAAAAAATAATAATATTTTATTAACAATTTAATACATAGCAATAAAAAACATTTAAAATACATGATTCACGAAAACTTTTTGCATAGTTATGCTATACTCAGATGATTGCACAACTGTTACAATCATTTATTGCCTCTTTCTCTCCTTAGAATGCTTATCAAGCTCCTGAAGAAGCAAATTTTGCGCGAAACATGTAGAGCTTACAGTGAATGTTATTATCTATTAATAAGTCATACATGTCTCATATGGCATGATTTATGACATTTATAGTCCACATTGGAGAGGTTTAGTTGCTATTGCAATTAGTTTGCAGTATTTTAAATGTTTTTTATTGCTATGTATTAAATTGTTAATTTAATATTACTGTTTATTTTTCTATAATTGGTGCCTGGAAAGTCAATTTTTTCAACTTCCTTTATTTATTCAACTAATATTTAGGACGTGGCACTGCGCTACTTCAGGCTCCCACAGTTCCATCCTGTGTTGGTGCCTCTTGCAACTCTTTGATTCATTGCCAGTTCTTTGTCATAGGTTACTCAGGGCCGTTTTTTAAGGCAGGGCAAAAGGGGCAGCTGCCCTGGGCCCTGTCATTGTTGTGGGGCCCAAAGCAGCTGCCTCATACTTGCCAACTATCCCAGTATAAATTTCCTCGTCCCTTGAGGTTTTCGTCCTGTGCTGTGTCCCAATATCTCAGTGTGAAGTGCTGCTACTAATGCTGCCCAGCTCTGCCCTATTGTTGTGTACAGATGACTCACCTGCAGACCCTGTGTTTACATTTAAATTACCGGCATTCATATGTAAATAGCCACGGCATTCATATGTAAATAGTGGCGGCCGGCGGCATTCATATTTACATCATGCCCCGTGAGGTCATATCCACAGTAATCTCTAGCAACCGATCAACAAGCAGAAATCATGTGCTGTAACATCCAGTAACTAATCAGTGAGCCGTAATGTGTGCTTTAACCTCTAGCAACCAGTCAGTGAGCGGTAATGATACACTGTAACCTCTGGCAACCAATTGCAATAGCTGCCTGATCTGATTCAGTAAGCTGATTTTGAGTCTAGCTGCTATCTATTGTATGTCTCAGAGCAGGTGGAAAGCAAAACTGCATGGGGGGGGGGGGGGGGGGGGGTTGCCCAGGGTTCAATCAATATTAAAGATGGCCCTGAGGTTACTGCAAGTAGGCAAACCGGAGAACACTAGCAAGGCCGTACTGAAGCTTTGCCTATTTAGGAGCCCTTCCAGAGGATAGCATTAGACATTATCGGGCCCCTAGCCTGGGGAAAATGTATCAAAGCAAAAAACATTTTTTTTAAATTCCATTTGGTGAGTAGCAGTGATGTTATTCATGTTTTAAGTGCAACATTAAAAATGTAAAATTCCTTTAAATAACTTGTCTGGGAGACGCCCTAAACTGGCCTGTGAAGTGCCATTTAAATTGCCAGCGCATGACAGCTCTGCCTTCTTGCTTCTGCTTATAAGCTTTGGGATCTCACACATTATCTGAGCATACAGCCTAGCAGGCCTGAAAAAGGGGGAAGTGATCTCACTCCCCCACCCCCCCTCCCCTTCCTGAACCATACCAGGTCACATGCGCTCAACATGGGGGGGGATGTCTTTTCAGGGGACCCCCCATAGCAAACTTGTCCTTATCAACATGGAGACAAGTTGATAAGGACAAGGACAAAGGCCTCTTCTCCACAACCCTGGTCCAGTGGTTGTGGGGGTCTGGGGGGCTTATTGGAATCTGGAAGCCCCCTCTAATAATAGGAGACACCCAGAAATTTGCCTCCTGGTGTCTGGACAAAAGCACAAACAAGCATGAACAATTAAAGGAGCTCATCTCTAATAATCAAGTGTTAAGTGTGTCACGGCTGGGCTCAGTCCTTTCTTCTCTGAGCTGGCCGCTCAGCTGTCGGCTAATTGCCAGCTCAGTGCCTCGTCCTCACCCTGTACAGGTTGAGATCCATGAGGAAAATGAAGTAAAGTCCATTGTTGACTCCCGTAGGTTCCGTGGGCGCATACAGTACCTGGTGCATTGGAAAGGGTACGGTCCGGAGGAACGCTCTTGGGTCTCATACTCAGACGTACATGCCCCAGTCCTCCGTGATTTCCATAGAAGTTTTCCCCTCAAGCCTGGTGGTCCTTCGAGGGGGAGGGTTCATTGAGTAGGGGGTGCTGTCAGGGCTGGCCTCAGCCCTTCCTTCTCTGAGCTGGCCGCTAAGCTGTCGGCTAATTGCCAGCTCCTATCTCTCCACAGTGACTCACCTGTTGATGATATCCTGCTCGTCAGTCCTGCCTACTTAAGCCGCCCAGCCCATATGATCTCTGCCTTCGCCTTAGTCACATCTCTAGAGACGCTCTCCTGTGTTCCTGTTAAAGACTCGCTTGGCTGACATTCCTTCTGGCTTCAGATCCTGCTTGCTGTTCTACTACGCTCATCTCTGGCTCCCTGACGTTTTGGCTTGTCTGATTATCCGTTCTGGTTCCTGAACTCTGGCTATGTTTTGACTACGTTTACTCTGTTTACCTTTTTTTAATTATTATTAAACAAGTGAGATTTAACTGTACTTCTGTCTCATTCATGGTTTCTGACAGTAGGCGAAGGCCATGTATTAAGAAGTTGCCCAATTCTAAGGAAATGGCTTCCATTTTTGCTCGGGAGATCTTTTGCTCACATGGGCTACCCAAGGTGATTGTCTCGGACAGGGGTAGTCAGTTTGTGTCCCGGTTCTGGTGAGCCTTTTTTGTGCACATATGGGAATTCAGCTTGCTTTCTCCTCTGTGTATCACCCGCAGTCTAATTGGGCCGCAGAACGAGCCAATCAGTCCTTGGAGCAATTCCTACATTGCTATATTTCTGACCATCATAACAACTGGTCAGACCTCCTACCGTGGGCGGAGTTTTCTCACAATAGTGCCTTGAATTCTGCTTCCCAATTGTCCCCGTTTATGGCAAACTATGGTTTCCAACCTTCCATGTTTCCTGACTCATTTGTTCCGCAGAGTATTCTTGTGTTAGAGGAGCATCTCCTTGGTCTTCGTTCCACTTGGGCACAAGTCCAGAAGGCTTTGCGATATGCTAATATAGGTACAGACTCCATTCTGACCGCAGAGGCCTGCCCGCGCCTTCCTACAAGGTTGGGGACAGGGTCTGGCTGTCATCTCACAATCTCTGACTTCATGTTCCCTCTCTGAAGTTCGCACCTCAGTTTATTGGGCCTTTCTGTATTTTTTGCAGGATTAACCCAGTGGCTTACGCATTAGACCTTCCTTCTAATATGTATTTCATGTCTCCTTATTAAAACCTTTGGTCTGCAACCGTTTTACCACCTCGGTGCCTCATCCTCACCCTGTACAGGTTGAGAACCATGAGGAGTATGATGTACAGTCCATTGTTGACTCCCGTAGGTTCCGTGGGCGCATACAGTACCTGGTGCATTGGAAAGGGTACGGTCCGGAGGAACGCTCTTGGGTCTCATACTCAGACGTACATGCCCCAGTCCTCTGTGATTTCCATAGACGTTTTCCCCTCAAGCCTGGTAGTCCTTCGAGGGGGAGGGGTCATTGAGGAGGGGGTACTGTCAGGGCTGGCCTCAGCCCTTCCTTCTCTGAGCTGGCCAATCAGCTGTCGGCTAATTGCCAGCGCTTATCTCTCCACAGTGACTCACCTGTTGATGATATCCTGCTCGTCAGTCCTGCCTACTTAAGTTGTCCAGCCCAGATGATCTCTGCCTTCGCCTTAGTCACATCTCTAGAGACGCTCTCCTGTGTTCCTGTTAAAGACTTGCTCGGCTGACATTCCTTCTGGCTCCAGATCCTGCTTGCTGTTCTACTACGGTCATCTCTGGCTCCCTGACAATTTGGCTTGTCTGACTATCCGTTACGGTTCCTGAACCCTGGCTATGTTTTGACTACATTTACTCTGTTTACCTTTTTTTTTATTATTATTAAACAAATGTGATTTAACTGTACTTCTGTCTCAGTCTGATTCATGGTTTCTGACAAAGTGCAAGGGCATCACCTGTACTTCTAGTACCTAAATGAAACCAGGCGACCAGAATTTGCATAGGTTTTCGGAAACTGAATGTGATCACAGTTTCTGATGCTCCCGCCACCAATGGTCAATGAATTGTTGCACAAGCTGGTCAATGCCTACTATTTAACAATCAGGGACCTAAGCTGGGGGTATTGGTCCCTCTGACCACTGAGGCTCAGAAGCGATATAACTTTATTAGCCCCTTTGGCCTATTTGAATTCAGCATTGAGGATGAACAATGTCCTGGCCACCTTCCAACTGGTTGTGAACGGCCTACTGGAAGGGTTAGAACACTGTTGCATGGCCTGTCTAGGTGGCATGGCAGTGGCACCTTGAAGGGACACTTGGTGCATACCTCATGGGTTTTGGAAAAGATCACAGTACGCATACACAGGACATGTAGTAGGGGAGGCATAATCTGGCTAGAGATAGGAAATATGGATGCCATCACGTCATGGGTGACCCCCTAGACCAGGGGTCTCCAAATTTTCTAAACAAGGGGCCAGTTTACTGTCCTTCAGACTTTAGGGGGGCCGGTCTGTGGCAAGTGGGAGTAGAAAATGTCCCAGTGTCAGTGGGAGTAAACAATCCCACATCTTCATTGGGAGGAATAACACCCCATCATCAGTGTCAGTGGGAGGAATAGTGCCCCATTATTAGTGTCAGTGGGAGAAATAGTGCCCCAGTAGTGTCAGTGGGAGGAATAGTTCCCCATTGTTGGTGTCAGTGGCAGGAATTATGCCCTTATTGGTGGTGTCAGTGGCAGGAATAGTGCCCCATCATTGGTGTCTGTGGGGGGGGGGGGGATAGTTCTCCATCATTGGTGTCAGTAGGTGGAATAGTGCCCCATTGTTGGTGTCATTGGCAAGACGTATGCCCCTGCCCCTACTCTGTGTTAGACCTACTGTTGAAGTGTGTCTCCTGGGACTAGTTGATGCCCTGGCTCCTAATGCTGCGTACACACGGCCGGAATTTCCGATGGAAACAGTCCATCGGGAGCTTTTCATCGGATTTTCCAACCGTGTGTATGCCCATCGGTCTTTTTCTGATGGCATTTCCGACGGACTTTAGATTGAGAGCCCGTTCTTAATTCCGATCGTGTGTATGCAATTCCGACACGCAAAATTCCAACGCATGCTCGGAAACAATTCGACGCATCCTCGGAAGCATTAAACTTCCATTTTATAGTGCCGTTGAACGTGTTGTATGTCGCGGTGTTAATGACCGTCGGAATTTGGTGTGACTGTCTGTAGGCAAGACAGTTTGAGTGGAATTCCGTCGGAATTCCGACGGGAAAACCATCAGAGCTTTTTCCGACGAGAATTCCGATCGTGTGTACGCGGCAAAGGAGAGTAACGCGTACCCTTTTGACATTATTATTCTACTATGCTAGAAAGATGATAGTTCTCTCTTGGAAAAAGCCTACAGCTCCTGCTGCTCCGACCTTGAAGGCACTTATTTATAAAGCCCTTTCCTTTTTTAAAGCCACATATACTAGTAGGGGAATACCCAATAAATTTGATAAAGCGTGGGGTGGGTAGACGAATATTGTATCTACAGTGTCTGACTAAGTTGGTATGATATGCAATTAGTGGACCTCCAGCTGTTGCAGAACTACAAGTCCCATGAGGCATAGCAAGACTCTGACAGCCACAAGCATGACACCTAGAGGCAGAGGCATGATGGGACTTGTAGTTTTGCAACAGCTGGAGGTCCGCTAATTGCATATCCCTGCTATAGTAGTTGCCATATTGTATTTATGTAGAGTTGGCCATTGATCTTTTGGGACTATGTATAGTGCTTGCTATAATCTGGGTTGGGTACTTACAGTATGTACTAACTCCAGGGTCTGTTGTTTTTTCCTATAGACCTGTAGACTAATTTCAGAATTGGGAGTCAATAAAAGTCATTTTTATAAAACTTTATTTTTGGGCTAAAGATTTAGTGGAGTTACTGTTATCACAGCAGTATATTAGCCTTGGAGCTTTACTGTTGGCCTTGTGCTGAGGTCTTGTTTGTAATGTGTCGCCTGGTTGTCAGGCTGTTCTTAAATCTCTATGTGTTTTCTTTATCTGTATTGCTCTAAAAAAACTCTAATAAAAATAATTTTCCAAAAAAAGAAATATGCCCACATTGTTGGTGTCAGTAGGAGCAATAGTGCCCCAAGAGCTGGTCGCAGTTTGGAGACCACTGCCCTAGACCATGAAGCAGCTCATATTCTTCCTGGGGACTGTAGGGTAGTATAGGAAGTTTATTACTAACTATAGTACCCTGGTTAAATTCTTGACTTACCTGACAATAAAAAATTGTCAGTCTCCTCTGGACACCAGACTGTGAACAGTCATTCTCAGCTCTTAAAAATGTCCTGACCAACTCTTCAGTACTGCAGGCCCCAGATTTCCTCTGAGGGTTTGTGGTTCAGAACGAAGCCTTGGCGTGCTGCTGAGCCAGGAAAACCTGGCTGGCGAATAGCATCTTGTCTTGTATCTGAGCCAGATGCTGCTGCCCAGGGAGTTATCCTACGGCACCATAGAGAAGGAGTACTTGGCATTTGTATGAGCCCTGCCTCAGCACTGTCTCTATTATTGTGAGATTATGGTAATCACAATCACAAGCTCCTTAGATAGTTGCACAGAGTTGCTGGAGACAATGGGGAATTGTTGCACCGGAGCCTAGTTCTCCAGCAGTACATTTTTTTTTTCAGTACAAGAAAGATAGAAATCACTGGAATTCTGTTAGTTGGTTGACCCATCTAGGCTCAGCCATGCTTTATTCTCAAGGGGAAGGGTGTGAGGGAATGTGATAATAAATTATAGATTTTAGATAATTTTAGATATTCGATTAAGTCAGGGATCAGTAGTAGACAAATGACCACAATTTGAAAAGACTACTCAAGCTTGGACATTAGAGGAATGAACCCTAATACGTGTCAGGGCAGCCGGAGCCTGGCAGCAGGTGGTGCCCTAATGGTCCACATGAATCCTTTAAAAAGGGGCATTCAGAGTTCCCTAAAGGCAATCCAGTCTGGCTTGACCAGCATCCCATGGCATATTTAACCCTGTGCCCACAGCTAGGGACTAGGGATGAGCTTCGAGTTGAGTTCGCCTGTTCACCGAACAGCGAACAATTTGGGGGTGTTCGCGGCAAATTCGAAAAGCCGCGAACACCCTGTAAAAGTCTATGGGAGAAATCTAAAGTGCTAATTTTAAAGGCTTATATGCAAGTTATTGTCATAAAAAGTGTTTGGGGACCTGGGTCCTGCCCCAGGGGACATGTATCAATGCAAAAAAAAGTTTTAAAACGTCCGTTTTTTTCGGGGGGGAAATGATTTTAATAATGCTTAAAGGGAAATAAGTGTAATATTCCTTTAAATGTTGTACCTGGGGGGTGTGTATAGTATGCCTGAAAAGGGGCGCATGTTTCCCGTGCTTAGAACTGTCCCTGCACAAAGTGTCATTTTTGCAGGAAAATCATTTAAAATCACTCGCGGCTATAATGAATTGTCGGCTTCCGTAATACAGAGAACAGTCATTGAAAGTCATTGATAAAAAAATATGCGTGGGGGTCCCCCCAAATTTTAATTACCAGGCCCTTCATGTCTGGTATGGATTTTAAGGGGAACTCCACTGCAAATTAAAAAAAAAAATGGCGTGGAGCTCCCCCCAAAAATCCATACCAGACCCTTTATCCGAGCACGCAACCTGGCAGGCCGCAGGAAAAGAGGGGGGGACGAGAGAGCACCCCCCTCCTGAACCGTACCAGGCCACATGCCCTCAACATTGGGAGGATGTCTGTGACCCCTCAAAGCACCATGTCCCCATGTTGATAGGGACAAGGGCCTCATCCCCACATCCCTGGCCGGTGGTTGCGGGGGTCTGCGGGCGGGGGGCTTATCAGAATCTGGAAGCCCCCTTTAACAAGAAACCCCCAGATCCGGCCCGCCCCCTGTTTGAAATGGTAAGGGCCTACCATTTCACAAAGAAAGTGTAAAAAATTGTTAAAAACCACACAGACACCGTTGGGAAAAGTTCTTTATTAATAAAAAAAAAAAAAATAAAAAAAGAGATTCCAGCGGTGGTAATCCACTCTTGCTATCCAGCGATGGGTGATCTCTTCTCCGGGGTCCAGCGATGGGTGATCTCTCCTGATGGTCCAGCACAGCGCATCCTGTCTCCACGGAAACACTGTGGGAATCCCAGGTCTTAGCTGAGGAGGACCACCTGTCACCTGACCCCGCCCCCCTCTGACGCAAGGGGAAACCCAGGCTTCCCCAGTGATGTACGGATGACCCCGCCCCCTCTGATGCAAGGGAAAAGCCGGGCTTCCCCAGTGATGTACGGGCGACCCCGCCCCCTCTGATGTAACGCAGGTTTCCGTTACATCAGTGGGGGGCGGGGTCACCCGTACGTCACTGGGGAAGCCCGGCTTCCCCCTTGCATCAGAGGGGGGTGGGGTCAGGTGACGGGTGGTCCGTCCTCCTCCTCTAAGACCTAGGATTCCCGCAGTGTCTCCGTGGGCTTCCCCAGTGATGTACGGGTGACCCCGCCCCCCTCTGACGCAAGGGAAAAGCCGGGCTTCCCCAGTGATGTACGGGTGACCCCGCCCCCCTCTGATTTAACGCAGGTTTCCGTTACATCAGAGGGGGACCGAGCCACCCGTACATCACTCGGGAAGCCTGGCTTCCCCCTTGCGTCAGAGGGGGGTGGGGTCAGGTGACGGGTGGCCCATCCTCAGCTAAGACCTGGGATTCCCGCAGTGTCTCCGTGGAGACCGGATGCGCTTTGCTGGACCCCGGAGAAGAGATCACCCATCGCTGGATAGCAAGAGTGGATTACCACCGCTGGAATTTTTTTTTATTTTTTTTTCCAACGGTGTCTGTGTGTTTTTTAACAATTTTTTACAATTTCTTTGTGAAATGGTAGGGTTACTTTTGTACCCCCTTACCATTTCAAACAGGGGGGGCAGGATCTGGGGGTCCCCTTGTTTAAGGGGGCTTCCAGATTCTGATAAGCCCCCCGCCCGCAGACCCCCCCAACCACCGGCCAGGGTTGTGGGGATGAGGCCATTGTCCCCAAAGCATCCTCCCAATGTTGAGGGCATGTGGCCTGGTATGGTTCAGGAGGGGGGGCTCTCTCTCGTCCCTCCCTCTTTTCCTGCGGCCTGCCAGGTTGCGTGCTCGGATAAAGGGTCTGGTAGGGATTTTTGGGGGGAACTCCACGCCATTTTTTTTTAATTTGGCGTGGAGTTCCCCTTAAAATCCATACCAGACCTGAAGGGTCTGGTATGGATATTTGGGGGGAACCCCACATCATTTTTTTTTTTATTAATTTGACCCGGGGTTCCCCTTAATATTCATACCAGACCTGAAGGGCCTGGTAATGGAATTTAGGGGGAACCCCAAGCATTTTTTTTTATCAATGACTTTCAATGACTGTTCTCTGTATTACGGGAGCCGACAATTCATTATAGCCGCGAGTGCTTTTAAATTACTTTTTTTCCTGCAAAAAATGACACTTTGTGCAGGGACAGTTCTAAGTACGGGAAACATGCGCCCCTTTACAGGCATACTATATACACCCCCCGGGTACGGACTTTAAAGGAATATTACACTTTTATTGTTTCACTTTAAGCATTATTAACCACTTGCCGACCGGCGCACGACGATATACGCCGGCAGAATGGCACGTACAGGCAGGAGGGCGTATATATAAGTCCCTCCTTTAGCCTGTCCGTGCCATCGGCCGGTCGGGACCCCCGTGAGTCCGGTCACGGTCCCCGCGTGCTCGATCGCCACGGGGACACCCGCGATTGTCTCACGGGAAGGCTGAACGGGGAGATGCCGAGATAAACAGCATCTCCCCGTTCTGCCTAGCAACTAGTGACGCCGATCTCTGCTCCCTGTGATTGGAGCAGAGATCAGCATTCACTAGCTGACAGCCACGCCCCCCCACAGTAAGAAACACACCCCTAGGCATACTTAACCCTTACACTGCCCCCTTGTGGTTAACCCCTTCACTGCCAGTGTCATTTATACAGGAATCAATGCATTTAAATAGCATTGATTGCTGTATAAATGACAATGGTCCCAAAAATGTGTCAAAAATGTCCGATGTGTCCGCCACAATGTCGCAGTCACAAAAAAAAAAATCGCAGATCGCCGCCATTACTAATAAAAAAAAAATTATTAATAAAAATGCTATAAAACTATCCCCTATCTTGTAAACGCTATAACTTCTGCGCAAACCGATCAATAATCGCTTATTGCGATTTTTTTTACCAAAAATATTTAGAAGAATACGTATCGGCCTAAACTGAGGGAAAAAAATGTTTTTTTATATATTTTTTGGGGATATTTATTATAGCAAAAAGTAAAAAATAATGCATTTTTTTCAAAATTGTCGCTCTATTTTTGTTTATAGCGCAAAAAATAAAAACCGCAGGGGCGATCAAATACCACCAAAAGAAAGCTCTATTTGCGGGAAAAAAAGTACATCAATTTTGTTTGGGAGCCA
The DNA here is from genome assembly GCA_028564925.1 of Lithobates sylvaticus. Lineage (NCBI taxonomy): Eukaryota > Metazoa > Chordata > Amphibia > Anura > Ranidae > Lithobates > Lithobates sylvaticus. The sequence goes on from CM053029.1 coordinate 50,605,162, forward strand.
CGTCGCACGACCGCGCAATTGTCAGTTAAAGCGACGCAGTGCTGAATCGCAAAAAGGGGCCTGGTCCTTTGGCTGCAAATTGGTCCGGGGCTGAAAGTGGTTAAAAGCACTGCTCTGAAAAAAAAAAAATGTCTGTTTTTAAACGTTTTTTTTTGCATTGATACATGTCCCCTGGGGCAGGACCCAGGTCCCCAAACACTTTTTATGACAATAACATGCATATAAGTGTTTAAAATTAGCACTTTTGATTTTGAACGTTGGAGTCCCATAGACTTTAATAGGGTTCTAAAGTTCACACGAGCTTTAGGTCTGTTCGCAGGTTCTGGTGCGAACTGAACAGGGGGGTGTTCGGCTCATCCCTACTAGGAATCTACAATACCCCAAGTGCACAGGAAAGATCCAGGTTGAAGCTCTCTTTGGTCAGGTAATAATGTCTAAATGGGTGCATATCCTTTATGATGCTTTACTAAACAGTTTAAATAAACAAGGTTCTATATCTTCAACCACTTCATAGGTGGTAGCTCAATAACTTAGAGAAAGAGTCCTGGAATTCCCCAAACATGGGGCATGCTCTAAACTTACCTCCCAGGGAGAAGATCCAGGCTCCCCCCAGAGGGAGAGCATATGAACTACACTGCAGGCTACATCTCTTCTGTAGCTGAGCTCTGGGCTGAAAGGGTTAAGCTCTGACATTGTCGATAGCCATTTGTACATTGAAAGCAATAAGTCAAGCTGCACTTCAATGCCCCGCTGCCTCCTATCAGCAGGGGGAGCTGGAGTGCCGGCAGCAGGGCCGCTGATAGAAATCATGGGGCCCCCTTCAGCTCCACCCTGGCCCCGCCCATGGTCCCTCCTTCAGCCCCACCCCTGGCCCCGCCCCAGACCCCGCCTTCAAACAAAGTGTAGGTTTGTCTACAAGTGATGATAATTTTTCTACAGCCAGTAAAAGTGCCAAATAGCGATGTGAAATTGACAGTAAAGCACCCCTAAAAATAGCAGCGCTTTAACGCTGACGCACCCACCACCCCAGTGTGAAAGGGGCCTTACTAGTAATGGTGGCGATCAGTGACTGACAGCGGGACATGCCAATGCCATAATGTACTGCAGAGACAGTGCTACCCATGCCGCCAATGCCATAATGTACTGCAGACAGTGCCAGCCATGCCATGCCGCCAATGCCATAATGTGTTGCAGACACTGCCACCCATGCCGCCAATGGCATAATGCCATTGGCAGCATAGGTGCCACTGTCTCTGCAGGCAGCACATGCGTTATGGCATTAGCATCATGGGTGACACTGTCTGCAGCACATTACAGCATTGGCGGCATGGGTGCGTGGCACTGTCTGCAGCACATTACGGCATTGGCGGCATGGGTGGCACTGTCTGCAGCACATTACGGCATTGGCGGCATGAGTGGCACTGTCTTCAGCACATTACGGCATTGGCGGCATGGGTGGCACTGTCTGCAGCACATTACGGCATTGGCGGCATTAGTGGCACTCGCTTCAGCACATTACGGCATTGGCGGCACTGTCTTGAGCACATTACGGCATTGGCGGCATGGGTGGCACTGTCTCTGCAGGCAGCACATGCGTTATGTGCCATAACGCATGTGCTAGTGCTACCTGCAGTCTGTGCCACCCATGATGCCGCCAATGCCGTAATGTGCTGCTGCAGACAGTGCAACCCCATGCCACCAATGCCAATGTGCCATAATGAATAAATGCTGCTGCATTTGTAGTAGATCTTGTAGCCCCCCCCCCAAGTAAGCAGACTTCTCACCTGGGTAATTGCTGCCTTTGCTGCCAGTCAATTCCTCCCTGTTGCTGCCTGAAATTTGCTGTGTCCACACAATCGGATCGGAGTTGCTGCCCCTGGCCCTGCAGTCAGATGTAGTCTCGGCCGGCCCTCTCGTCCTCACTACTCTTCCTCACACGCGGAGAGAGAGAGGAATCACTCCGCTCCGCTGTATTGGATATACCATTATGTCGGATGTCTGGTTGTGCTGGTCTGAGCGAATTATGAACGGTGGTCGGATGGGAGAATTATTTTTTTTTTTCTTTACATTACATTGCGGTAGGTTGCCCGGGCCCCCCTGGTGGTCGGGCCCGGTACAGCAGGGCCAGTTGTACTGGCCTATCAGCGGCCCTGGCCGGCAGCACCCAATGACTGCCAAACTGGCCAGTGGGTAATGAGACCTGAAGTCTGCATCGGGATACAGTTCCTGGTAGGGCTTGGGAGTGATGAGGAAAAATAAGCAGCATCTTCCCAGGTTGCTTTTACAATTTCATGGTCATTTGCTGAGGGGAGTGGGAGTGAGCACATCCCTGGAGCCGGACCTGCTGCGGGTAGAGCTGAGGCCTCAAGTACACCACCATAAGACCAGAGAGAGCATTTTGCCCCGTACACACGGTCAGATTTTCCGACAACAAATGTTGAATGTGAGCTTGTTGGCTGAAAGTCCGACCGTGTGTATTCTCCATCGAACATCTGTTGTCGGACTTTCCGACAAATGTTGGCTAGCAGGTTCTCAAATTTTCCGCCAACAAAACTTTGTTGTCGGAATTTCCGATCGTGTGTACACAAGTCCGACACACAAAAGTTCACGCATGCTCGGAATCAAGCAGAAGGAGCCGCACTGGCTATTGAACTTCCTTTTTCTCGGCTCGTCCTACGTCTTGTACGTCACCACGTTCCCACGTTCGTAATTGTTGGCCAACATTTGTGTGACCGTGTGTATGTAAGACAAGTTGGAGCCAACAACCTTCAAACAAAATTCCACGCTTTTGTCGGAAAGTCCAATCGTGTGTACGGGGCATTAGAGAGCACGGAGCTGGAACTGTCTTATCACCACTGTGAACTTTGCGCTGCATTCACATCAAAGCAGCACTGCGGGGTGAACCAGGGCTCTGAGACACACTGAAGCGGGGTAGAGGATTTCCATGCTGGGCTGCTGAGCCTGGTGAGAGGGCCTTGTGGCCATGGCCTACGGCCACTAGAGAGACTAAGCCTTTAGAAACCACCCACCTCACTGTCCTAAAACCTGTTACTGCCTGCAGGTCTCGCTGTGACTGTCCTTATGTGCACCAACGCTATTACTGGGCCCCAACGATAGCCAGCTGAAGACTCAGGACCAAAGACTGACTACTTACAGCTGTCAAATAGAGACTTCTGATAGTTTCTTAGTTGTAAGGTACCACACAGGGGTATCATATAGGACCTAGTCATACCTTGGGTGCACCCTAAGTAGCTGCAATATCCCTATTTTTCATTGCAGTTAATGTTCATGTTCACTGTCTATTACTGATTTTGCTGGAACCTGTGTTACCGCCAGTCTAGCATAGTGATTCTACTGTCTAGCAGACTGCGTCTACACCTTACCTCTTGTACATTCGTTGGTGCTCAAGCCTCTAATTACTCTACTTCGCCCTAATGCATTGAGTTTCTTTACCGTTAACCTGATATTAGCTCACTACCAAGTTAAAGGGTATCTTTGCTTGTGATTCCTTAATTGTTTGTGGTGATTTTCATTCAACTAGCTGTGTCAGAGGGATTATCGGAGTCTAGGCACAGAACAGAGAACCCATGTTTCGCAGTGGCTCCTTGAGGGTAGGGTGCCCATGTGTCCCGGATTGCCTGGGATTGTCCCTTATTTCAAATTATTGTCCCGTGTCCCGGGCACCTTCATTCCGGGACAATACAGTGACCCGGAATGAAAAAAAAAACACACAGCCAGTCCGCCACCCTTATAAACATACACACTGTAACACACATCATATGCCCAACTGGTTGCTAGGCTAGGGCCGCTCCGCGTCTAGCAACCAGTCACATGATGCCGGCTCACACGTGGGCACTGGCAGGAGTCAATGGGCAGTGCACCTACGTGCTGCGGCCGAGCAGCGCCTCCGAGAGGAGAGCAGCCAGCCACAGACACCACCCCAGACAGAGCCACACTTATTGCTGGTAAGGATCCAGCCTGTGCCCACTGCCCAGTCAGTGCCAGACAGTCCCGGGGGCCGCCGCCGACTACTCCCGCAGCCGCTGCAGCACATTGCCAGCAGTGCAGCCCGACTCTGAGCTGCCAGACTTCTCCAGTTCAACTTCCCCTCTCCTGAGCTGAGCCTCCGAGTCCTCCCACCCACGAGGTCCGCCGCGAGTTTGCCGCCCGCCAGTGTCCCTGAATGGCAGTTTGGAAATGTGGTCACCCTATTTGAGGGGTGGCGCTACACTCCTGTCGGCAGACTAGTTCCTCCCATGACTGAGCACTCAATGCACCACCCTCTGGCCTTTTATACTGCTTCTGCAACATACATATATACATGTATGTGTATACTGTGTGATTGTATACTGTGTGTGTATGTGTATACTGTGTGTGTGTGTGTATGTGTATACTATGTGGCCCTATAATCTCCTATTGCCCGGGAGGGCCCCATAATCTCCTATTGCCCGGGGGCCCCATGAGTTGTTAGTCCGCCCCTGGTTTGAGGAAGACAGCAACGAGTTAGAGGTGTTGACTTGGCCTTCAAATTCTCCAAATCTCAAATCCAACCGAGCATCTGTGGGATATGCTGGAAAAAACAAGTTGGATCCATGAAGGCCCCACCTCGCAACTTACAGGACATAAAGAATCTGGTGCCAGATACCACAGCATACCTTCCGAGGTCGAATGGAGTCCGTGCCTTGCTGGGTAATGATGGGTGGTCATAGGGGGTTTATTTTACTAATGGCAAATAGACTGTGCAGTTGCACTCTGCAAGGGCATTTGTTTCAGAGCTTAGTAGACGAGGGGAAGCTCTGCTGACTTCCATCATCCAATCATGTCCAAGCAAAAATGCTGTTTTTAAGAAGAAGAAAAAATCTCCTTACATGTGATTTGTAATTCTTTGCAAAGTGAATCTTCCCCTCGTTTACTAAGCTCTGGAGCAAATACCCCTACAGAGTGCAACTGCACTTACAACGTTTATTTGCCTTTAGAAAATCAACCCCATAAGGTTATAGCTGATGGGTGTATATTAACCTGTGTGTGTCCATCCATCCAAACTTGGGTGAAACTCCCTCTAGTGGTGGCCAGCGGCATTGCAGGGTGTGCTAACTATCGCAGCTGGCTTTGCCTTCCCAAAGTAATCTCTCTACTCTTTGCTCTTCTGCTGAACATGGATCTTGCTTTGGTTAGTGAGTTGCCATAGCATGCAGAATCTTTGTATAAAGTAACATTGTTTATAAACATTGATCAAAACAGGAGATAGAGAGATACAACGTAACATTGTTTATAAACATTGATCAGATGGGAGATAGAGAGATAAAAAGCAACATTGTTTATAAACATTGATCAGACAGGGGATAGAGAGATATAAAGTAACATTGTTTATAAACATTAATCAGACGGGAGATAGAGAGATATAAAGTAACATTGTTTATAAACATTGATCAGATGGGAGACAGAGAGATACAAAGTAACATTGTTTATAAACATTGATCAGATGGGAGACAGAGAGATACAAAGTAACATTGTTTATAAACATTGATCACACGGGAGTTAGAGAGATACAAAGTAACATTGTTTATAAACATTGATCCCACGGAAGATACAAAGTAACATTGTTTATAAACATTAATCAGACGGGAGATACAAAGTAACATTGTTTATAAACATTAATCAGACAGGAGATACAAAGTAACATTGTTTATAAACATTGATCAGACGGGAGATACAAAGTAACATTGTTTATAAACATTAATCAGATGGGAGATAGAGAGATAAAAAGCAACATTGTTTATAAACATTGATCAGACGGGAGATAGAGAGATACAAAGTAACATTGTTTATAAACATTAATCAGACGGGAGATAGAGAGATATAAAGTAACATTGTTTATAAACATTAATCAGACGGGAGATAGAGAGATATAAAGTAACATTGTTTATAAACATTGATCACACGAGAGTTAGAGAGATACAAAGTAACATTGTCTATAAACATTGATCAGACGGGAGATACAAAGCAACATTGTTTATAAACATTGATCAGACGGGAGATAGAGAGATACAAAGTAACATTGTTTATAAACATTAATCAGACGGGAGATAGAGAGATATAAAGTAACATTGTTTATAAACATTAATCAGACGGGAGATAGAGAGATATAAAGTAACATTGTTTATAAACATTGATCACACGAGAGTTAGAGAGATACAAAGTAACATTGTCTATAAACATTGATCAGACGGGAGATACAAAGTAACATTGTTTATAAACATTATTCAGACGGGAGAGAGAGATATACAAAGTAACATTGTTTATAAACATTGATCAGATGGGAGAGAGAGATACAAAGTAACATTGTTTATCCACTTCGCGCCCGCGCTATAGCCGAAATACGGCTTCAGCGCGGACGCTCCCTGCCGGGTTTACTTCCTCCTGTTTACCTCCTGTTTACTTCCCTAATGCGTGCTCCTGAGAGCGTGCATCGGGGAAGTTATGTGCTGGCCGGACACAGCCAGTCACAGATCGCTGTAAACGGCCAATCACAGCGGCCATTTACAGCACGATCAGCGTGTCCAATGAGAGATGTAAACATATGAGGTCATCTCTCAGCGCCGCTCTCCCTCCTCACACAGAGACAGCGTGTGAGGAGGGAGAGATGTACGGCTGCAGCGGCACCGTGAGTTAAAAAAACGAAAAATAAAGTGTGATCTATCCCCGCTGCCATCTGTCCCCAGTGCCACCTGTCCCCAGTGCCATGTATAAGTGCCATCTATCATCATTGCCACGTCAGTGCCATCTGTCATCAGTGCCACATCAGTGCCACGTGTCATTAGTGCCACGTCAAAGCCATCTGTCATCAGTGCCACGTGTCATCAGTGCCACGTCAGTGCCATCTGTCATCAGTGCCATATCAGTGTTACGTGTCATCAGTGCCACATATTAGTGCCATCTGTCATCAGTGCCACGTATCAGTGCCATCTGTCATCAGTGCCACCTGTCAGTGTCACGTGCCATCTGTTATCAGTGTCACGTGTCATCAATGCCACGTATCAGTGCCACCTGTCATCAGTGTCACGTGTCATCAGTGCCACGTATCGGTGCCATCTGTCATCAGTGCCACATATTAGTGCCACATGATATCAGTGCCATGTATAAGTGCCATCTGTCATGAGTGCCACATATTAGTGCCATCTGTCAGTGTCACGTGTCATCAGTGCCCCGTATTAGTGCCATCTGTCATCAGTGTCACGTGTCATCAGTGCCCCGTATTAGTGGCATCTGTCATCAGTGCCACATCAGTGTCACGTGTCATCAGTGCCATGTATCAGTGCCACCTGTCATAAGTGCCACGTCAGTGTCACGTGTCATTGTCCTGGTGCTCCAGGGCCTTCAAAATTGTAATAGGTAGTCAACAAGTTAGATGTGTAATTTATGCTCCTAGAACACGTGATGGCGCTCCCTGCATGTTGGGCCTCTCTATGTGGCCAGGCTGTGTAAAAGTCCCACACATGTGATATCGTAATACTCAGGAGGAGTAGCAGAATTTATTTTGGGGTGTCATTTGTGGTATACACATGCCATGTGAGAGAAATAACCTATTACAATGACAATTTTGTGGAAAAAAATAAAAAATAAAAAAAGAATTCATTTTGCAAAGAATTGTGGGAAAAAATGACAACATCAAAAAGCTCACCATGCCTCTTACTAAATACCTTGGAATGTCTACTTTCAAAAAAGGGGTCATTTGGGGGGTATTTGTTCTTTCCTGGCTTGTTCGGGTCGCAAGAAATGAGATCGGCCGTCAGTACTTCAGATGTGATCAATTTTGTTTAATTCGCACCACAGATTGTAGAGTCTGCAACTTTCACAAAGACCAAATAATATCCACTAATTTGGGTTATTTTTTACCAAAGGTATGTGGCAGTATAAATTGTGGCCAAAATTTATGAAGAAAAAATTATAATTTCCTAAATTTTATCACAAAAACAAAGAAAAATGTGCTTTTTTTCAAAATTTTTGTCCTTTTTTCATTTATAGCGCAAGAAATAAAAAACCCAGAGGTGATCAAATACCACCAAAAGAAAGCTCTATTTGTGGGAAAAAAAAGGACAAAAAATGAATTTGGGTACAGTGTTGCATGACTGAGTAATTGTCATTCAAAGTGTGAGAGCACCGAAAGCTGAAAATTGGTCTGGGCAGAAAGGGTGTTTAAGTGCCCAGTAAGCAAGTGGTTATAAACATTGATCAGACGGGAGATAGAGAGATACAAAGTAACATTGTCTATAAACATTGATCATACGGGAGATAGAGAGATACAAAGTAACAATGTTTATAAACATTTGGGTTTTTAAACTAAAACTGGAGCACTCAGAATCTGGTGCAGCTCTTCATAGTAACCAATCAGCTTCTAACTTCAGCTTGTCCTATGAAGCTCTGACAATAAAACCTGGAAGCTGATTGGTTTCTCTGCAGAGCTGCACCCGATTTTGCACTCTCCGGTTTTAGTAAATCCCCCCTCCCCCGGTGTCTGTAGTGTGGTGTGTATCGGTGTGTGTGTCCAGATTGCAGCGTTGTGCGCTCTCTCTCCGGTGACACTCGGCTCCCCCTCCCTCCCGGGTGTGGGCGTTGCTCTGGGATTGTAGCACAGGAGGGGAAGGGAGGGGAAGGGGTGTGGAGTGAATGAGATCAGCATCAGCCCTGTACTTTCTGGATGGAGGAGGACTGGTATGTCTGCTGAGTGCAGGAACAACAGAGGGGACATCAGGTGACAACCCAGGTTGGTGTGCTTGTCATACTTGTATGGGGGAGGGGGGGGTGCAGAGGGTGAGCCCCCTTTATACTGCGGACAATGGGGAGTGAGAAGTGCGGCACTGCAGACTCAGCGCTTCTCCCTCCGCGTGATGGACATGGAGAGTCCCCCGCTGGGACCTGAATACCGATGGCAGTGCATGACGCATTGTCCGCACCTTCCAGCGCTCTACGCTCAACAAAAACACCTGTGTGACTAGGCTCTGATGGAAGCAGCAACCCCCCCCAACCCACCTACTCTGAGACTAGAAACATAGAAGAGTGACGACAGAAAAAAAAAAACCAAGTCAAAAAGACCCATTGTGTTATAGTTGTATAGTAGGTGAGGTCGAAAAAAGACACAAGTCCATCAAGTCCAACCTATGGACTGTGGACAGTGTTATGTACAGTTTAATTTATTTATTTTTTTGTTTTGTTTTGTTTAGTTTTTTTTGCTCTTCTTCTTCCTTTTTTTTATTTACTTATTTTTTTTGTTTGTTTTGGTATTTTTTTTTTTTTTTTTTTGCTCTTCTTCCTTTTTTTATTTATTTTTTTGTTTTGGTATTTTTTATTTTTGTATTTTTTTGCTCTTCCTTTTTTTCTTTCTTTTTTTATTTTTTTTTGCTCTTCCTCTTTTTTTCTTTTTTTTTTTTTTTTTTGCTCTTCCTCCTTCTTTTTTATTTATTTTTTTCTTTCTTTTTTTTTTTTTTTCTTGTTATCTTATTCCCAAGCATATGTTTGTCCTAACAATAAGTGGAGTGTCCCAAGCACTCCAGTACTGTTGGCTGCCTCTGCTGGAAGTCTGTTCCAAACCATCAACTACTCCACCCGCACGCAACAAAAATAAACCTCCCACTGTCTGCTTCTATCGGAGCTTTATCACACAGGTGGTCCCCCCCCCCCCCCCTTTTTCTTTTTTCTTTTTCTGGACCAGTACGTTAGTTAGGGACGATAATAACCGCATAGCTGCAGACTGTGATTGGATAGCAGGACCAGGCATTACGGTGTGCTGAACATTTATTGAGGAAGGGGTGCCTGGACACATCGCTACCGTCACTGGAATATGGAATAGAAAAAGAAAATCCTTATCGGATGACATTTAAGCTGGATACACATTATACAATTTTATGTAGACTATTATTATTATTATTATTTAAGGTACTTGGCGTATATACTCGAGTATAGGCCGACCCGAATATAAGCCAAGGCCCCTAATTTTACCACAAAAAAACTGTGAAAACTTATTGACTTGTGTATAAGCCTAGGTGAAATGCGCAGCTACTGCAAGTGGAAAACAAGGTCAACAATGCCCATTTGCAGCCTCACTGTGCCCATTTGCATGCCTCACTGTGCCCATTTGCAGCCTCACTGTGCCCATTTGCATGCCTCACTGTGCCCATTTGCAGCCTCACTGTGCCCATTTGCATGCCTCACTGTGCCCATTTGCAGCCTCACTGTGCCCATTTGCATGCCTCACTGTGCCCATTTGCAGCCTCACTGTGCCCATTTGCAGCCTCACTGTGCCCATTTGCAGCCTCACTGTGCCCATTTGCAGCCATAGGTCCCCCGAACTTCAAACTCGGTAGTTAAGGGTTCCTAGATTGGGGTCTCTGGACCCAAAGGCTCCCGAAATGACATTGCTGCAGATGGACCCAGTTGACCGACTTTGGGGCCCCGTATCTCGGGGCTAGGAACCCCCAAATTTGGTGTGCAAACCCAGTGGAACTAGCACTACAACATATCCAAAGATGGGGTTCCTAGCACCAAGTGGCCCCGAGATACGGGGCCCCAAATTCTGTTAGGAAAATGTCAAGCACTTTTCTGCAGTAGAGAATGACATTTTCCGAACCGAATTTGGGGCCCCCGTATCTCGGGGCCACTCGGTGCCAAGACTCCCTGCTTGGATATGTTGTAGTTATGGTTCCACTGGGTTTGCACACCAAATTTGGGGTTCCTAGCACCAAGCGGCCCCGACATACGGGGCCCCAAATTCTGTTCGGAAAATGTCAAGCAACTTTCTTCAGCAGAGAATGACATTTTCCAAACCAACTTTGGGGCCCCGTATCTCGGGGCCACTTGGTGCCAGGAACCCCAGCTTGGATATGTTGTAGTGCTGGTTCCACTGGGTTTGCACACCAAATTTGGGGTTCCTAACACCAAGCGGCCCCGAGATACAGGGCCCCAAAATCGGTTCGGAAAATGTCATTCTCTGCTGCAGAAAAGTGCTTGACTCCAGTATAAGCTGAGGGGGGCATTTTCAGCACATTATTATTATAAATAATGTGCTGAAAAACTCGGCTTATACTCGAGTATATACGGTAATATGGGGTCAAACCTTAATGCTGTGTACACACGATTGGAAATTCTGCCAGCAAAAGACCGATGTGAGCCTTTGGTCGAAAAATGCGACCGTGCGTATGCTCCATCGGACTTTTGCTGGCGGAATTTCGGCCCAGCAAAAGATTGAGAGCATCTTCTCAATTTTTCCAACGGAAAAAGGTTCTATCAGAAATTCCGATCGTCTGTGGCAATTCCGACACGCAAAAATTCCGACGCATGCTCGGAAGCATTGAACTTCCTTTTCACGGCTCGTCCTAATGTTGTACGTCACCGCGTTCTTGACGGTCGGAATTTGGTGTGACCGTGTGTAGGCAACACAAGCTTGAGCGGAATTCCGTCGGGGAAAAACCATCCAAGGCTTTTCCGACGAGAATTCCGATCGTGCGTATGCGGCATAAGAGTTTCCATTTGTATGCGATCAGGCAGGCCCTTGCACTACATGGTTTTGGTAAAGCTGAAGACAAAAATCTGCAGAAAATCTAATGGTGTGTATGGGGGTCTTACTAAAATTGTAGAGCGCAAAATCTGGTGCACGGTATCCAGTAGCCAATCCGCTTCTAACTTCAGCTTGTTCTATTAAATGACAGGGAAACCTGGAAGCTGATTGGTTTCTATGCGCAGCTGCACCAGATTTTGCGCTCTCCAGTTTGCGTAAATTAACCCTTTAGTTTGCTAGAGCACTGTTTATCATAATCAACTGCCATTTTATTTTATTTTTTTAACCCTTGGGGACCCTGATGTAAGGAGGGGGCTCTCTGGGGACCCTGATGTAAGGAGGGGGCTCTCTGGGAACCCTGATGTAAGGAGGGGGCTCTCTGGGGACCCTGATGTAAGGGGGAGGCTCTGTGGGGACCCTGATGTAAGGGGAGGCTCTCTTGGGACCCTGATGTAAGGGGGAGGCTCTCTGGGGACCCTGATGTAAGGAGGGGGCTCTCTGGGGACCCTGATGTAAGGGGGAGGCTCTGTGGGGACCCTGATGTAAGGGGGAGGCTCTCTGGGGACCCTGATGTAAGGGGGAGGCTCTGTGGGGACCCTGATGTAAGGGGGAGGCTCTCTGGGGACCCTGATGTAAGGGGGAGGCTCTCTGGGGACCCTGATGTAAGGGGGAGGCTCTCTGGGGACCCTGATGTAAGGAGGAGGCTCTCTGGGGACCCTGATGTAAGGGGGAGGCTCTCTGGGGACCCTGATGTAAGGAGGGGGCTCTCTGGGGACTCTGATGTAAGGAGGGGGCTCTCTGGGGACCCTGATGTAAGGGGGAG
>CM053029.1:50620035-50700035 GCA_028564925.1 Lithobates sylvaticus
TTTTCTATTCTCAATTTTAGTAATTATTATTATTCATAGCCACCACCCCAACCTTGGTCAGAATGACAGCACAGAACCTCCATTAGATCACTGATAAGAACAGATACTACACTTGATCTTAACCAAAAGACCAAGAAGAGAATTATTAATAAACTTTTTTTTTTCTATTCTCAATTTTAAATTATTATCATTATATTGAAATTACAAATAAAAGAATAATTAATAATAATAAAACTGAGACTATAAACTATAAGTAGTAGTAGTATTATTATTACTATTATTATCCGCACAGGACCTGGAAGTAAGTGGAGATCACTGGAGTAGCAATGTCTAGTACAGTGATTTCCAGCTTCCAGATGCATTGTTATGGTATATACGGTACATAGTTTACGTTGGTCCAAGCTGGATCAATGTAACTATGTAAAAATATCCATACCTGGAATTCCTCTATAACTGCCTGATAAGCCAGTTCCAGCTAGAGGGCGATCTTCCTTAACAACCTGGCGGTAATTCTCTTCTTGGTCTTTTGGTTAAAGCGGGATTGTACTGAAAAAAAAAAATTTAAAAGCCAGCAGCTACAAATACTGCAGCTGCTGACTTTTAAAAAATGGACACTTACCTGTTCCAGGGTCCAGCGGTGTCGGCAGCAGAGGCCGATCGATCGATCGCCTCCCTGCTGTAGCCGGCGCCATTCTCGGTGAGGGAATCAGGAAGTGGCTTCACTTCCCGATTCCCTACTGCGCATGCGCGAGTCGCGCGGCGCAATGAGAATCTTCAGCGCCGTCTGCCGGGTCACGTGTGTGTCCCGGCAGACAGCGCGCCGGGACAGGAGGTGACGTAAACTCCCGTGGGAGTTTATGCCCGGAAGTGGGTGCAGATACCTGTCTTAGACAGGTATCTGCACCCCCCTCCCCCCTGAAAGGTGCCAAATGTGACACCGGAGGGGGGGAGGGTTCCGAAAAGCGGGAGTTCCACTTTAGGGTGGAATCCCCCTTTAAGATCAAGTGTAGTATCTGTTCTTCTTGGTGATCTAGTGGAGGTTCTGTGCTGTCATTCTGACCTGACCAAGGTTGGAGTGGTGGCTATGAATCTCTGCTAGAGTGATGGGGGGTTTGGAAGGTTAATATCGGCTGGAACAGAAACCGGAGTGCCCACAGGCAGTTGAGGCACGGGAGTAATTCCCCTAGGAAAGCTGGAAGAGCCCATTACCTCCTGGTTTGAACGTTCTACCTTGTCTGGCCATGGGCTGAGAAGGTAGAAGGTCCGCTGTGTCTGTGCCCTCTGGAAGTGGTTGCCCTAGGGGTGCTCTTAGTAACACTTATGCCGCGTACACACGAAGGGACAATCCCGCGGGATTATCCTCTGGACTCAAGTCCAGCGGACAATCCCCTCGTGTGTGGGCGTCGGCGGACTTTTTGGCGCCAAAGTCCGGCGGACCAAAGTTTTAAGTTAGGTTTTAAAATTATCCGCTGGACTTGGCAGTCCGGCGGACAATCCCGCCGTTAGTAGGCTAGTCCGCCGGACTTTTGAAAATGAACGGACTTGCCGCTCGTCGGCAAGTCCGTTCATTTAGCACGTGACTTCAGGTTACGTAGATAGCGTAGGCAGTAAATGCCGGCGCGCTAGCTCCGTGACCTGGCATGGATTTAAAGGGAATCCCCACGCCGAAAAATGGCGTGGGGGTTCCCCCCAAATCCATCTCAGACCCTTATCTGAGCACGCAGCCTGGCCGGCCAGGAAAGGGGTGGGGACGAACGAGCGCCCCCCCCCTCCTGAGCGGTACCAGGCCGCGTGCCCTCAACATGGGGGGTGCCCTGGGGAAAGGGGGGCCGTGCGGCCCCCCCACCCCAAAGCACCTTGTCTCCATGTTGATGAGGACAAGGGCCTCTTCCCGACAACCCTGGCCGTTGGTTGTCGGGGTCTGCGGGCGGGGGCTTATCGGAATCTGGGAGCCCCCTTTTATAAGGGGGCCCTCAGATCCCGGCCCCCCACCCTATGTGAATGAGTATGGGGTACGATGTACTCCTACCCATTCACCTAAGGTGTAAAATGTAAAGTACAAAAACACACACTTTTGAAAAAATATTTTATTGCACTGCTCCGGGGGTCTTCTTCCGTCTTGGGGGTCTTCTCGCCGGACTCCTCCGCCATTTACCAAGCTCTTTTACCGAGCGGAGAAGTCCGGCTACCTTCTTCGTCGTCGCCGCCGTCGTCTGGGGGTCTCGATCCGCCTACGGGGGTCTTCCGGGGTCTTCCGGGGGTCTCTTCTGTTCTTGCGGCGGTCGTCGTTTTCCGCGCCGCCGGCGCCTTCTTCTTCTTGTTCTTGTTCTTCTTGTTCTTGTTCTTCTTCTTCCGATGTTGACCCGTCGCTGTCTCTGCCCGGAATGCCAGAGCCGCGCTGCGCTGGGACTTATATAGGGACATGGGGACAGGGTCACATGCTCATGTCACATGGTGACCCCGCCCCCTGTGATGTCACAGTCCCAGCATCCTCCGGGACTGTGACATCACAAGGGGGCAGGGTCACCATGTGACATGAGCATGTGACCCTGTCCCCTTGTCCCTATATAAGTCCCAGCACAGCGCGGCTCTGGCATTCCGGGCAGAGACAGCGACGGGTCAACATCGGAAGAAGAACAAGAAGAAGAAGGCGCCGGCGGCGTGGAAAACGACGACCGCCGCAAGAACAGAAGAGACCCCCGGAAGACCCCCGAAGGCGGATCGAGACCCCCAGACGACGGCGGCGACGACGAAGAAGGTAGCCGGACTTCTCCGCTCGGTAAAAGAGCTTGGTAAATGGCGGAGGAGTCCGGCGAGAAGACCCCCAAGACGGAAGAAGACCCCCGGAGCAGTGCAATAAAATATTTTTTCAAAAGTGTGTGTTTTTGTACTTTACATTTTACACCTTTAGGTGAATGGGTAGGGGTACATCGTACCTCATACTCATTCACATAGGGTGGGGGGCCGGGATCTGAGGGCCCCCTTATAAAAGGGGGCTCCCAGATTTCGATAAGCCCCCGCCCGCAGACCCCGACAACCAACGGCCAGGGTTGTCGGGAAGAGGCCCTTGTCCTCATCAACATGGGGACAAGGTGCTTTGGGGTGGGGGGGGCCGCACGGCCCCCCTTTCCCCAGGGCACCCCCCATGTTGAAGGCACGCGGCCTGGTACGGCTCAGGAGGGGGGGGCGCTTGTTCGCCCCCACCCCTTTCCTGGCCGGCCAGGCTGCGTGCTCGGATAAGGGTCTGAGATGGATTTGGGGGGAACCCCCACGCCGTTTTTCGGCGTAGGGAGTCCCTTTAAATCCATGCCAGCTTACGGAGCTAGCGCGGCGGCATTTACTGCCTACGCTAGCTACGTAACCTGAAGTTACGTTCTAAATGAACGGACTGCTCCGTGTGTGGGCAAGTCCGTTCATTTTCAAAAGTCCCGCAGACTTTGGGCGGCGGATTGTCCGCCGGAGAAGTCCGCGCGTGTGTGGGCAAGTCCACACGCTCGGAAAGTCCGGCGAAGCCAGCTGGAAAGTCCGGCGGATTGTCCGCTGGACTAGGTCCGCCGGCAAAAGTCTGCACGTGTGTACGCGGCATTAGATGTGGGCCCCACGGTGTGAAAAGGCACATGGTCACCAAAAGGTTATTTTCTGCACTGCGTCTTTGAGGGCCTGGCCTTTTGGCTAAGTCTGGGGGCAATTTTTGTCTACCAGGCCATTGCACAATTGCATGGCCACTTTACTATTTTTTAATTTATTTTCCTCCGACTGTTTGTCACTGCATTCACTTTTGTGTGTGTTTTCTCACGGATGAAGGGTGTGAGTCCTCTGGCTTGTCTTGACCTTTAGGGGGAGGATGTGTGGCCATCAGGTTCCTTCCTCCCCTGCCCCTTGAGGGTCTCTCTTTGGGATAGACCCTTGACCAAGTATTCGATGGTCGGCTTTGGCTGACCTAGAAGAACAAGCCTTCTGGTTAGGCAGACCATTGGAAATCTTAGTCCCTGTCAGGAGCCTTGCGCCCCGGGGGATCAGGGTAGAGGTCCTACTCCTTCGTCTGACCTAGAAGAACAGGACCTGCTAGGCCTTCTGGTTAGGCAGACCATTGGAAACCTTAGTCCCTGTCTGGAGCCTTGCGCCCCAAGGGGATCAGGGTAGAGGTCCTACTCCTTCGGCTGACCTACAAGAACAGGGCCTGCCAAGCCTTCTGGTTAGGCAGACCATTGGAAACCTTAGTCCCTGTCAGGAGCCTTGCGTCCCGAGGGATCAGATTAGAGGTCCTACTCTTTCGTCTGACCTAGAAGAACAGGGCCTGCCAGGCCTTCTGTTTAGGCAGACCATTGGAAACCTTAGTCCCTGTCTGGAGCCTTGCGCCCCAAGAGGATCAGGGTAGAGGTCCTACTCCTTCGGAGGGGTGGACTAAAGCACAGACCACTTTTTTAAGTGCACTTTTTAGTGTGTGTTTCACATGCATGTCCCTGGGGCCAAGGGGTAAGTGAGTTGACTCTCCAATAAGGTGAATATGACAGATTCAGGAATTGCACCCCCCCCCCCCCTTTTGATTTACAAACGTTTAGAATCTCTGCCATATCTGCCTGCAGGTTGTCTGGTTGGTGGAGGCAAACACAGGTCCTGATTGGCTGGATTGGAGAACTTCTTGATTCCCAAAGATTGGACATATATTCGGGCAAACATAAACATTTTTACATTTTTAACCCCCTCCCCTCCTTTGTATTTTTATTTTATTTATTTATTTATTTTTTATTTTT
The DNA here is from genome assembly GCA_028564925.1 of Lithobates sylvaticus. Lineage (NCBI taxonomy): Eukaryota > Metazoa > Chordata > Amphibia > Anura > Ranidae > Lithobates > Lithobates sylvaticus. Next base: position 50,624,790 of record CM053029.1, read on the forward strand.
TTTGGGGGGGACAAGGGAACCTCTGTCAAGTTTCTTTTGCTGTCTATGTCCCAGCTGGAGAGATTCCCCCTCTTTGTGACAACCAAGAGAGGGGTGTCCTCTCACTTTGACAAGATTTCTTTTCACTTCCTGTTGTGCCGCCTGAACAGGAAATAAAGAGAAATCTCCCCCCAAGGGGACACTGATTGCTAAGAATTAAAGTACATGTGAAGTCAACGGAAAGCCAAGCTCATTATCTTATTCCAAATCAAGTTTCTAAAGCTGTATTTGACCACTTCTTTACTGTGCGATAGCCGACAGATGGGTACAGCACAGCTCTGTGGTTCCGGGAGGCAGTACATGAATATACTCCCAGAACCACACCCTTGTGCGTCCCCTGGGGCATGCACACGGCACGCCCTGTGATTGACTGACTATGTCCGAAGAACACAGTCAATCACATATCGTGGTAAAGGTCCAATCACAGCAGCCCTTTACCACGTGATCAGCTGTGTCCAATCACAGTGTAAACAGAATTGCTGGTAACCGGCAATCCTGACAGGGGGCATGCACTGATGATCAGTGCCATCAATACTGCACATCGGTGCCCGTTGGTGCCTCCCCATCAGTGCCGCCCATCAGTGAAGCCTACCAGTGGTCATCAGTGCAGCCTCATCAGAGAAACTAAGAAAAAGTTGTTGTTTTTTTCAAAATTTTTTGAAAGTCTGTTTTAATTTAAATTATTTTTTTAAAGCCCCAGTGGTGATAAAATACCACCAAAAGAAGTCTCCAAAAAAATTATAAAAATTAAATTTTGGGTACACCGTTTGCATTTTTTTTTTTTTTTTTTTAATATGAATCCTGGTCACATGATCTCATGGGATTCCTTTTCTGAAGAGTGAGCTAAATGACGAAGGTGGGGAAACGCGTTCCCCGTGTATGTGTGATGTGCCAAGTAGATCAGGGTTGGGCAGGGGATGTGGTGGCAAACTTCTTATTGGAATATGAACTCCTGTACAAAACCAGCCTGTCGGGTTTTTTTATCTGAATGATTGGAGCCGCTGGCTATAGCTGACAACACCGATCAATGTGTTCTGACGGCGGGGAAGTCTCCCTATCGCCAGAACACAATAACGCTGCTGGAGTTGTTCCAACATCCACATCGAATGTGTGCATGGGGGAATCTGCACATTTTGCTTTTTATTTGTAATATTTTTTTTTTTATTATTTTTTTTTGTTTTTGTTTTTGTTTTATTTATTTATTTATTTATTTTTTATTTTATTTTTTGTTCAACCTTTAAGCCTGTCCTTCAGCCACAGGTTGAAGGAAAGAAAATCGATCGTTATTTTTATTTATTCCCCCCCCCCCCCCCCCCCATCGACACAGTCAGTGTGGGTGGGATGGGTGGGGTAATCCCTCCCGCAGCGCTATTGTGTTCTGCCGGCGGGGAGTCTTCCCTTTAGCCAGTGATTGTACAAATAAAACCCGACAGGCTGTTTTTATGGGAATCAATTGATAGATCAACTTCAGTACAACCAGCCTACCCAAAAGATCTATGGCCCACTTAAGAATGAAGACATTTGCAGCGCTCATTGTAGTGCACATCCGGTGATTGTGTGGCAGACGACATATTTGCATTGTTTTGTATCCCATATGTGTCTGTTTTTCCAACGTAAAGAGATCACCCGGCAGGTTCAGCCGCCCTCATTGTGTGATAGCCTGAGGCCGGATCACAGGTAGAAGGACACTGAAAGTGGATCTTCAGCCATAACCTGCCTGCTGTGATGTCTAGGGAGCAAAACAATCGATCGGGAAGAACAATCGGGCAGGCAGCTTAAAGTAGAAATTAACTGTTGCAAAGGAATACTTCTAAAAATAATTTTATAGTTCTAGGGTCCTCCAAAACCTCATGAACTTTCATTCTTTACTAGATAACCAGCTGTTGTGAAAATGGGGGAAAATTTGAATGTTCTTAGTGTTTCCTCTTGAGGCGCTCTACAGGCGTTTTTTCGCTAAAGATAGCACCTGTAAACTGCCTCTTCTGCTGCCCCGGTGTGAAAGTCTGAGTGCTTTCACTCTGGGGCGCTCGCAGGACGGGAAAAAAAAGTCCTGCAAGCCGCATCTTTGGGGCGGTGGAGGAGCGGTGTATACACCCCCCCCCCCCCGACCCCCCCACCCCCCCATTGAAATGAATGGGCACTGCATTCCAAGCTCCTTTTTTAAAAGTGCTTTGAAAGCAGCGCTAAACAGGTGCTTTTAACCCCTTTTTTAACCCCTTCTGGGGGGTTAGAAGCACGCTGCTAGAAATAGCGGCGCTAATGCGCTGCTACGACTAGCGGCGCTTTACCGCTGATGGACCCGGCGCTTCAGTGTGAAAGTGGCCTTAATGTTTTCGTTTTTTCTGGTCGAATGTTTCCTCTTCTTCTGGTTGAATGCTTGGTGTTTCCTCTTCTAGTTGAATGCTCTTGGTGTTTCCTCCTCTTCTGGTTGAATGCTCCTTAGTGTTTCCTCTTATGGTCAAATGCTCTTAGTGTTTTCTCTTCTGGTTGAATGTTCTTAGTGTTTCCTCATCTTCTGGTTGAATGCTCTTAGTCTTTCCTCAGCTGGTTGAATGCTTGGTGTTTCCTCTTCTGGTTGAATGCTCTTAGTGTTTCCTCTTCTTCTGGTCGAATGCTCTTAGTGTTTAATCCTTCTGGTTTAATGCTTGGTGTTTCCTCTTCTTCTGGTCGAATGTTCTTAGTATTTCCTCTTCTTCTAGTTGAATGCACTTAGTGTTTCCTCTTCTTCTAGTTGAATGCTCTTAGTGTTTCCTCTTCTTCTAGTTGAATGCTCTTAGTGTTTCCTCATCTTCTGGTTGATTGCTCCTTAGTGTTTCCTCTTATGGTCAAATGCTCCTTAGTGTTTCCTCTTCTTCTGGTCGAATGTTCTTAGTGTTTCCTCTTCCTCTTGTCGAATGCTCTTAGTGTTTCCTCATCTTCTGGTTGAATGCTCTTAGTGTTTCCTCTTATGGTCAAATGCTCCTTAGTGTTTTCTCTTCTTCTGGTTGAATGCTCTTAGTGTTTCCTCTTCTTCTGGTTGAATGCTCTTAGTGTTTCCTCCTCAGGTTGAATGTTTTATCCTCTGAATGTTCATAGTGTTTTCTCTTCTGGTCGAATGTTCTTAGTGTTTCTTCTTCTTCGTGTCAAAGGTTATAGGTGTTTCCTCTTCTGGTTGAAGGTTGTTAGTGTTTCTGGTTGATGGTTCCTCTTCTAGTCGAATGTTCCTAGGAATATAACATACTGTAAATTGGATGAAATGAGTACTAGTATAATAAGTCCTGTCAATTCCGATTACTGTGGTAAATCTGGTTGAGTAAGAATGAACCAACTCGTTGGAAACTGTCGCATGATAGCATGTTATTCCCCCTGGGAAATTTCCCATCTAGTAGCCGCACGTAACAAATTCTGATGTCACCATTGACCTAATACGGCCATATGTGGTCAATTACATTGTTCTAGTGCGGCCATATTGGGTCTTGTACAAAACCAGCCTGTCAGGTTTTTTATCTGAATGATTGGAGCCGCTGGCTATAGCTGACAACACCGATCAATGTGTTCTGACGACGGGGAAGTCTCCCTATCGCCAGAACACAATAACGCTGCTGGAGTTGTTCCAACATCCACATTGAATGTGTGCATGGGGGTATCTGCACATTTTGCTTTTTATTTTTAATTTATTTTTTTTGTTTTATTTATTTATTTATTTATTTATTTATTTTTTGTTCAACCTTTAAGCCTGTCCTTCAGCCACAGGTTGAAGGAAAGAAAATCTTTCGTTTTTTTTTAAATTTATTCCCCCCCCATCGACACAGTCAGTGTGGGTGGGATGGGTGGGATGGGTGGGGTAATCCCTCCCGCATCGCTATTGTGTTCTGCCGGCGGGGAGTCTTCCCTTTAGCCAGTGATTGTACAAATAAAACCCGACAGGCTGTTTGTATGGGAATCAATTGATAGACCAACTTCAGTACAACCAGCCTACCCAAAAGATCTATGGCCCGCTTAAGAATGAAGACATTTGCAGCGCTCATTGTAGTGCACAGTGTGCACATCCGGTGATTGTGTGGCAGACGACATATTTGCATTGTTTTGTATCCCATATGTGTCTGTTTTTCCAACGTAAAGAGATCACCCGGCAGGTTCAGCCGCCCTCATTGTGTGATAGCCTGAGGCCGGATCACAGGTAGAAGGACACTGAAAGTGGATCTTCAGCCATACCCTGCCTGCTGTGATGTCTAGGGAGCACAACAATCGATCGGGAAGAACAATCGGGCAGGCAGCTTAAAGTAGAAATGAACTGTTGCAAAGGAATACTTCTAAAAATAATTGTATAGTTCTTCTAGGTCCTCCAAAACCTCATGAACTTTCATTCTTTACTAGATAACCGGCTGTTGTGAAAATGGGGGAAAATTTGAATGTTCTTAGTGTTTCCTCTTCTGGTTGAGGCGCTTTACAGGCGTTTTTTTTCTCGCTAAAAATAGCACCTGTAAACTGCCTCTTCTGCAGCACCCCCCCCCCCCCCCGAGTGCTTTCACTCTGGGGCAGTGCACTTGCAGGACGGGAAAAAAAAGTCCTGCAAGCCGCATCTTTGGGGCGGTGGAGGAGCGGTGTATACAACGCTCCTCCACCGCCCCCGCCCATTGAAATAAATGGGCACTGCATTCAAAGCTCCTTTTTAAAAGTGCTTTAAAAACAGCGCTAAACGGGTGCTTTTAACCCCTTCCGGGGGGGGGGTTAGAAGCGCACTGCTAGAAATAGCGGCGCTAATGCGCTGCTACGACTAGCGGCGATTTACCGCTGATGGACCCAGGGCTTCAATGTGAAAGTGGCCTTAATGTTTTCGTTTCTTCTGGTCGAATGTTTCCTCTTCTGGTTGAATGCTCTTAGTGTTTCCTCTTCTTCTGGTTGAATGCTTGGTGTTTCCTCTTCTAGTTGAATGCTCTTGGTGTTTCCTCCTCTTCTGGTTGAATGCTCCTTAGTGTTTCCTCTTATGGTCAAATGCTCTTAGTGTTTTCTCTTCTGGTTGAATGCTCTTAGTGTTTCCTCTTCTTCTGGTCGAATGCTCTTAGTGTTTCCTCTTCTGGTTGAATGCTCTTAGTGTTTCCTCCTCTTCTGGTTGAATGCTCTTAGTGTTTCCTCTTCTTCTGGTTGCATGCTCTTAGTGTTTTCTCTTCTGGTTGAATGCTCTTAGTGTTTCCTCTTCTTCTGGTTGAATGCTCTTAGTGTTTCCTCTTCTGGTTGAATGCTCTTAGTGTTTCCTCCTCTTCTGGTTGAATGCTCTTAGTGTTTCCTCTTCTTCTGGTTGCATGCTCTTAGTGTTTCCTCTTCTGGTTGAATGCTCTTAGTGTTTCCTCCTCTTCTGGTTGAATGCTCTTAGTGTTTCCTCCTCTTCCGGTTGAATGCTCTTAGTGTTTCCTCCTCGTCTGGTTGAATGCTCTTAGTGTTTCCTCCTCGTCTGGTTGAATGCTCTTAGTGTTTCCTCCTCTTCTGGTTGAATGCTCTTAGTGTTTCCTCCTCTTCTGGTTGAATGCTCTTAGTCTTTCCTCTTCTTCTAGTTGAATGCTCTTAGTCTTTCCTCTTCTTCTAGTTGAATGCTCTTAGTCTTTCCTCTTCTTCTAGTTGAATGCTCTTAGTCTTTCCTCAGCTGGTTGAATGCTTGGTGTTTCCTCTTCTGGTCGAATGCTCCTTAGTGTTTCCTCTTTTGGTCGAATGCTCTTAGTCTTTCCTCTTCTTCTGGTCGAATGCTCTTAGTGTTTAATCCTTCTGGTTTAATGCTTGGTGTTTCCTCTTCTTCTGGTCGAATGTTCTTAGTGTTTCCTCTTCCTCTTGTCGAATGCTCTTAGTGTTTCCTCTTCTTCTAGTTGAATGCTCCTTAGTGTTTCCTCTTATGGTCAAATGCTCCTTAGTGTTTCCTCTTCCTCTTGTCGAATGCTCTTAGTGTTTCCTCATCTTCTGGTTGAATGCTCCTTTTAGTGTTTCCTCTTATGGTCAAATGCTCCTTAGTGTTTCCTCTTCTTCTGGTCGAATGTTCTTAGTGTTTCCTCTTATGGTCAAATGCTCTTAGTGTTTTCTCTTCTGGTTGAATGCTCTTAGTGTTTCCTCTTCTTCTGGTTGAATGCTCTTAGTGTTTCCTCAGGTTGAACGTTTTATCCTCCTGAATGTTCATAGTGTTTTCTCTTCTGGTCGAATGTTCATAGTGTTTTCTCTTCTGGTCGAATGTTCTTAGTGTTTCTTCTTCTTCGTGTCAAAGGTTATAGGTGTTTCCTCTTCCGGTTGAAGGTTTTTAGTGTTTCTGGTTGATGGTTCCTCTTCTAGTCGAATGTTCCTAGGAATATAACATAAATTGGATGAAATGAGTACTAGTATAATAAGTCCTGTCAATTCAAAAATAACTGTGGTAAATCTGGTTGAGTAAGAATGACCCAACTCGTTGGAAACTGTCACATGATAGCATGTTATTCCCCCTGGGAAATTTCCCATCTAGTAGCCGCACGTAACAAATTCTGATGTCACCATTGACCTAATACGGCCATATGTGGTCAATTACATTATTCTAGTGCGGCCATGTGGCCATATTGGATCAATGGTGACCCCAGCAATCCACTAATAAGGTATCTCTATCTATCTATCTATCTTTATATCTATCTATCTAAACAACCATCAGAACCTGAATCGCATCCTTTCGCAGGAGCTCCTCTTCAGAATTCAAGGGGGGCCGCAAGAGGCAAACAATGGGATACTGTTAAGGTTTACTACATTTCCATAAAACCATTATTGGGGCTCATTCACAAGATCAGCGGGTGAGCCTTGGTTTTACCGACCCTCGACTGCCCCACAAAGCTGCAACATCAGCCAGATGAGGAGTTGTACACATGCAGCGGTGCGGCAACAACAGCTGCTGGAAAATGTATACCCCATGTCACCACCGGTAGGCAGTACAAGCTGCCAAACATGACCCGCTCAGGTGAATGGGCCCCGCGCTACAATTGTGTGTAAGGGTTTGCGGTGTGGTGGCGGCGCACTTTTAGGGATTCAAACAGGCTGCGAAGAGGGGACCTGTCAACCTCCCTCTGAAAAGCAATCAATCGCGGATCACTTTTTTAGAGGGGCGGCAAGCACGAATGAGCTCTTCTTGTGTTACTGGTAGATATGTAATCTCAGCCTCCTGACTGCACCATCGTCAGAGCACAGGGTATATTTACTTTTTGTGTTGTGCAACATCGCATCTCCCTGCCAAAGGCAATCATCAGTGCCAGGTTATGGGATTCTTATTTACAGCACTTCTTTGTCTGATGTACCTACATGTAATACCGGTATGCAGCAGGTAATACAGGCAGGACTATTCATAATATATTAGGGCTCATTTCACCTGCAAGTGACAGCAAGCACCAGCTGATTTACACTATATTGCCAAAAGTATTGGGACGCCTGCCTTTACACACACATGAACTTTAATGGCATCCCAGTCTTAGTCCGTAGGGTTCAATATTGAGTTGCTCCACCCTTTGCAGCTATAACAGCTTCAACTCTTCTGGGAAGGCCATCCACAAGGTTTAGGAGTGTGTCTATGGGAATAATTGACCATTTTTCCAGAAGGACATTTGTGAGGTCAGGCACTGATGTTGAACGAGAAGGCCTGGCTCATAGTCTCCTCTGTAATTCATCCCAAAGGTGTTCTATCGGGTTGAGGTCAAGACAGTCAAGTTCCTCCACCCCAAACTCGCTCATCCATGTATTTATGGACCTTGCTTTGTGCACTGGTCCAAATCATTTGGTGGAGGGGAGATTATGGTGTGGGGGGTTGTTTTTCGGGGGTTGAGCTTGGCCCCTTCGTTCCAGTGAAGGGAACTTTTAAGGCGTCAGCTTCATGCTTCCAACTTTGTGGGAACAGTTTGGGGACGGCCCCTTCCTGTTCCAACATGGCTGCGCACCAGTGCACAAAGCAAGGTCCATAAAGACATGGATGAGTCAATATCCCATGAATAAGTCACGTGACCTGTGACGTAACGTGCATAGGGAGGAGAAGCCTAGTGATGTCAGCCTGAGGAGTTTGCGGCTAACGGCGAGGCACTCATGAGAAGTTACCCTGACCGATTCCCTGCACATTATACGCTGTACTGAATGGGCGGTTATATTGGTAGATAAAACCTTGGCTTTGTTATATGGTACACAGGTGGACACTATTTTTGGCATTTCTTTTCTCTCCGCACAGAGGCGGCTCTCTAAATAGGCAAATTAGGCGATGGCTTAAGGCCTCGCCCTCTCAGGGGCCTCCCACGGCCAGCTAGTTTTACCTATTAGAGAGCCGCCTCTTCCAGCAGCACAGTCCTCAGTCCTCTCACTGCTACAGGGAGATACAGGCTGCGAGTGAAAGTTACTGTGTGATCTGAGCTCACATACAGCTCCGGATCACAGACAGGGAGAGCCGCTCAGCAGAGCCTGTGTTCTGTTCTGAATAGTCCGGCTATCATCAAGTGTCCGCTGTGTACTGCGCATGTGCAGTACGGAGCAGAAGGATGTTCGGAAAATCTCCGAAGATGAACGGCGCCTGCGCCGTGAGTCGAGGTGTAAGCCCCCCATCCAAGTGGACATAGGGCTAGACAAGCTTAGAGGGCTTCGCTTCGCTCGCCACGCTTCGGGCACGGCCTCGCTGTGCTTGGCTCTTTTATATTCTAACTCTATGTCCACTTGGATGGTGGGGCTTGAAAGTGGACTCGCGGCGCAAGGCGCCATTCATCTTCGGGAATTTTCGTGATCTGGTTGTCCTGTGTACTGCGCATGAGCAGTACACAGCGGACACTTTATGATGGGGGACAGAAAATGATAGTACACCTGCTCTGACAGATCTCCCCCCTCCCCCTGTTGCCAGCACAGCCAGACAGGAGAGAGCTGTGTCTGCCCCGCCCACTCTCCTCGGCAGTGTTCTCTGTTCTGTCTCAGAGAAGGGGATGTGGGCGGGAAGATTCATGATGAAGCCCAACAAACAGAAAAGGAAAAGGGCAGTCTGATCCAACCATCCAGCCCCTCCTGCCTCTCAGTGAGTACACTGATGCAGGGGATGCCCTTCCTTCCCTTCTTCCTCCATCCCCCTTGCTTTCTATATTTCCTTCCTTCTTTTTTTTCTTTCCACCTTTCCTTCCTTTCTTTCCTTTTTTTTTTTTTTTTCTTCTTTCTTTCTTTCTTTCTTTCTTTCCATCCACCTTTCCTTCCTTTCTCTTTCTTTTTTTCCTTCCACCTTTATCTTTCCTTTCTCTTTCTTTCTTTCCTTCCACCTTTTTCTTTCCTTTCTCTTTCTCTTTCTTTCTTTCCTTCCGCCTTTTTCTTTCTTTCTTTTCTTCCTTCCTCTTTCTTCTCTTCAATCTTTCCTTCTTTCTCTTTCTTTCACTTTTTTCTTTCTTTCTTTCTTTCTTTCTTTCCTTTTTCTCTCTCTTTCTTTCTTTCTTTCTTTCTTTCTTTCTTTCTTTCTTTCTTTCTTTCCACCTTTCCTTTTTTTCTCTTTCTTTCTTTCTTTCCTTCTCTCTCTGTGACAGCCTGCCCCCTGTACTGTACTGTGTCCACTTACCTGCCCCCTGTACTGTTCCCTCCTGCCCCCTGTACTGTACTGTGTCCACTTACCTGCCCCCTGTACTGTTCCCTCCTGCCCCCTGTACTGTACTATGTCCACTTACCTGCCCCCTGTACTGTCCACTCCCCTATACTGTACCCTCCTAATACAGTTAATTTTCATTCCTTGATTTAATTTTTCACCATTATGGGAGTGATTGGGGCCTCATGTCTAAGTTTTGCCTAAGGCCTCACAAAGTCTAGAGCCGCCTCTGTCTCCACATATTGGGCAATGGAACCCGGGAGAATTGAATTACAATTCACCATGAGAAAATTTCCCAGCCTGTCAGCGATTGATTAGTACTGAGAAGGGAGGAGTAATTGCTGTTGTTTTATGAATGTTATTAATACTGGCTGCTCGCAGGATTTCTTAGGCGGTGATATTGCGTATATCTGGAGCACAACACTTTGCAGGAATTGCACAACTGGCACTTTTTTTTTTCACAAAGAATTTTATTAAGTTTAAACAAAGAGTACAAGTAATGACAACAGTACAGTCAACTTCAGGTGTTGCGTAATGCACGTACATATGAGGTGCAAACAAGGTAAAGGGGATACCAAGCAGCCTATAAAGTTTAGTACAGTAGCAATAATAAGAGTTATACAAACACAAGTAAAGTGAGAAGCGTTTGTTAAACAATGCTGGATTCTGAGGACACATAGGCAAAAGTGTGAGGGAGACGCAATAAGACGAAAGTGGTGTTAAAGCGGAAGTAAACCCATCGATTTAAAGCGGTTCTGCACTCTGTAAAAAAAATTTTTTTTTTAGGACGTAATATAAAGTATGCTTACCTTTATTAGGGGACTCACCTGTTCCATCTTCCATCTCGATCGCCGCCGGTTTTCGTCCGATGAAGTTCCTCGTCTTCTTCTTTAGTGCTGGGGGCCATCTTGCCTGTGGGCATGTGAAACACCCACAGGAACTTTAGATGGCCCAGCATGCACCGCCGTTACTCGCGCATGCGCATTAACGGCACATCTGCCGACATCTCACGAGATTTCGGCAGATGTGGCCGAAATCTCGGGAGATTTCGGAAGATGTGGCCGAAATCTCGGGAGATTTCGGAAGATGCCCGCACTGACTCCTGGGATCAATGACACCAGATCCCAGGAGACAGTGCGCCGTGACGACGATCGACGCAGAGACCCCGCCCGCCGCCGCAGAGAGAGAAGACCGGAAGTCTTCAATTACAAGGTAAGTAAAAAAAAAAAAAAAAAAAAAACATTTCATTTAGTACTCTTTGCCTGATTTGGAAGGCAAAGAGATTTACTAAATGAAATGGGTGCAGAACCGCTTTAACAGTTTAAAAAAAAAAAAGGCATGCCGTGAATGCTAACTGCACATTGGCTGTGCTCTCAACCAAACAGTCAAACCATCCAATGGCTGGTGTCATAACGGATCACATGTGCAGCACCATGGCAGTTGAAGATTAAACAGAGGCAAAGATGGCAGCTTCCTTGGCTGAAAACGATAGGAGGGTTTACTTCCGATTTAAGGCAGTAAATTCAACGTAAGTAAAAGGGGAAATAAGGATATGAGAATATGAGCATGTGACGTTGTTTACCATGGTGCCATCCAAATCCATTCACCCCATTCGGGAGCTAGCTGTGAATGGTTTGGGTCTTGATACACGTACGAGGGGGTCAACAGGGGATAAAAGGTGGCATGTAGGAGAGTGTAGACGATTCACCAAATGTCGCTAGAATGAACATGAAGCATGTTATCTAGATTTCATAGAGAGGGATGTATGACAGCGTCAGAATCAAAGATATTGTGAGGAAAGGTAGTGATTTCCGATCAGCGTCCACATAGGTTTTGTGTGGGCACAGTGAAGTATTGGGTATCAGTCAGGGGGGGGGGGGGGGCAGGAGGAGGAGGATGTAGTAGGTTGTGACGTGTGAGCTTGAAGTGTTTCCAGCATGCCCAGGTTTGTTCATGAGAAGTGGTATCATCCCTGGCTTGGTGGATTAGATTTTCCATTTCCTCAATCCGATCAACCACAACGAGCACTTTTTGGGGTTTTTAATCAATATTAAGTATTCTTCTCTGCACTGATTACACATATTGATGTTTTTTTAGGAAGTATATATTCATTGAGGTGTGAGGGAGCATCACAGTGGAGTTTCTTTAAAGGTATAATAATTGGCGGTTTGCACAGTTTTCTATAGGAATGTTTTTTAGCACTTTTCATATTATTTGGATTACTCATTATCGATGCAATTACTTAGCAATATTTATTAGATCTGCACATTTATTTATTTTCCCACTTCAGTATATATTTATTAGTGCACCAATTTTTTATTTTTATAAGTAATGGGACCACCTTCCTAGTGTGGGTGGTACAATGGCGCTCTACGCTCACACACTTTGATGGAGTGAGTGGTGCTGCCTGATGTTGAATTGCCCACCATCACGGGAGGAGGTCTACAGAGAAAGGGGACCCTACTTATCGTGTGACTGGTCATGAGATCTGGAAAAGGGAAGTATATGATTCCACCACTAGATGGTCCTAACTCTTCCCAGCTGATTTCAACCCAGAAAATTGAGGACATCCTGTGAGTGCAAGATATAATGGGACCACCCTCCTAGTGGGGGTGGCACAACAGCGCTCTACACTCGCACACTTTGATGGAGTGAGTGGTGCTGCCTGACGATGGATTGCCCACCAGCCACAGGAGGAAGTCTGCAGAGGAAGAGGACCCCCTAATCATATGGTCGGCCTTGAGTTTTGGAAAAGGGAAGTCTATGATAAAAAGTACAAAATGTCTAGATAATTAAGGGAAGTCACTCAAAATGGGGGGGGGGGGGGGAGGAATCCGTGCTGAAATCGAAGAACTGGACAAAATCTCGTGTGATCGGGCATGAGATCTGGAAATGGGAAGTATATGATTCCACCACTAGATGGCCTCACTTTTCCCAGCTAAATTCAACCCAGAAGACTAAGGACATCCTGTGAGTGCAAGGTGTCATGGGACTGTGGGACTGCCCCACTGGTAACACCACAACATTCTACACTTGCATACATTGATGGAGCGAGGGGTGCTGGTGTGACGATGGATTGCCCACCAGCCACAGGAGGAAGTCTGCAGAGGAAGAGGACCCTACATATCGTATGGTCGGCCTTGAGTTTTGGAAAAGGGAAGTCTATGATAAAAAGTACAAAATGTCTAGAAAATTAAGGGAAGTCACTCAAAATGGGGGGAGGAATCCGCGCTGAAATCTAAGAACTGGACAAAATCTCGTGTGATCGGGCATGAGATCTGGAAATGGGAAGTATATGATTCCACCACTAGATGGTCCTCACTCTTCCCAGAAGAGTGAGGACATCCTGTGAGTGCGAGATGTAATGGGACCACCTCCCTAGTGGGGGTGGCACAACAGCGCTCTACGCTCATACACTTTGATGGAGTGAGTGGTGCTGCCTGATGATGGTTTGCCTACTAGCCATGGGAGGAAGTCTGCTGAAGAAGGGGACCCTACATATTGTCTGGTCGGCCTTGAGTTTTGGAAAAGGAAAGTCTATGATAAAAAGTAAAATTTTTTTTTTTTTTGAAAATTAAGGGAAATCAGTCAAAATGGGGGGAGGGAATCCGCGCTTAAAGTACAAATCTAAGAACTGGACAAAATCTTGTGTTATCGGTCATGAGATCTGGAAAAGGGAAGTATATGATTCCACCACTAGATGGCCTCACTCTTCCCAGCTAAATTCAACCCAGAAGACTGAGGACATTCTGTGAGTGCAAGGTGTCATGGGACTGTGGGACTGCCCCACTGGTGACGCGACGACATTCTACACTTGCATACATTCATGGAGCGAGGGATGCTGGTGTGATCGTGGTTTGCCCACCAGCCATGGGAGGAAGTCTGCAGAGGAAGGGGACCCTACATATCGTATGGTCGGCCTTGAGTTTTGGAAAAGGGAAGTCTATGATAAAAAGTACAAAATGTCTAGAAAATTAAGGGAAATCACTCAAAATGTGGGAGGGAATCCGCGCTTAAAGTTGAAATCTAAGAACTGGACAAAATCTCCCCTTGCAGTGTGCACCCCCAGGCTGCCCCTCCATGCATAGATGTGCAGAGAAACTTCTTATTTGGTTGCCAGACTAGTACTAACCCAAAACCAATCCAATCAAAGTCAATGAGTAAATAGGGCGGGCCAAAGACAGTCCGTTTTGGGTAGGAAAGAGCTTGATGATCCTAGGCATCCTCCAGCCAGTAAAAGAGGCAAAGAGAGAAGCTCACAGTGTGCAGTGCAATCGGAGAAAGCCATTTCAGTACAGGAGAGGAGCCTGTAAAACTGTGCAAGACTGAAGTGTACAAAAAATAAAATAAAAACATAAAATAGAAAAAAAATGAAACTACTTCCGGACCGCCGCACACCGTTATATGTCCTTACTTTGAAGGGGGATATCGTTGTTATGGCAGCAGCTAGCTGCCATAACCCCCAGGATCCTCTTGTTCGGCCGGCGGTCCGGTTTCCAATTTAATAGTGGTCTCTGCGGCGGATTCGCCGCAAGATCACTTTTATCAGCGGCGGGAGAGGGGACCACCACTCCGCCCCTTACCGGAGCTGTCAGCAGCCGCAGAGGCGTTCGGATCTTCACCTTTGCTGGGCATGGAGACGAGTGAGGGGAAGAGGGCCCCCACTCATCTCCATACCATTGCAGGGGGCAGAAGCGACGTCATAACGCCACTTCCACTCATAGCTCTTAAAGGGACATTTTTTATTTTATTTTTTTTAAATTACAATTTTTTTTTTTGCATTTTAGTGTAAATATGAGGACTTTTTGACCCCAGATCTCATATTTAAGAGGTCCTGTCGTGCTTTTTTTCTATTACAAGGGATGTTTACATTCCTTGTAATAGGAATAAAAGTGACACGATTTTTATTTTTTTATTTTTTTTTTTACAGTGTAAAATGGTAAGGTAAAATAAAATAAAGAAGACAATTTTTTTTAAACGCTTCCCATACCGCCGAGCTTGCGTGCAAAAGCGAACGCATACATGAGTAGCACCCACATATGAAAACGGTGTTCAAACCACACATGTGAGGTATCACCGCGATCGGTAGAGCGAGAGCAATAATTCTCCTCTGTACCTTTTAAAACATGCAACCTGTAGAATTTTTTAAGGGTAAAAATTTGTCGCCATTCCACGAGTGGGCGCAATTTTGAAGAGTGACAATTGGATATCAATTTACTCGGCATAACATTATCTTTCATAATATAAAAAAAAATTGTTCTAACTTTTTTTACTGTTTTTATTTTATTCAAAATTTTTTTTTAGGGCTGTTACTGATTAAAATTTTCATGTTCGATTTAATAAATTTTTTTTTTTAATCGACTAATTTCGATTAATTATAACGCACATACAGATCCAACTACTTTTAGCTGATCTCCTTGCATTGCAACTCTGCATTAGTCAGTGGTAAATGTGGTATACACTATATACAATCACTCGACACTAGTTAGTATCCACAATCCATGACTTAACTTCACAGTTCACACAAATACGTTTTAAATTCAAACTGTAGCACTGACGTAAGCAATTTTTCCACAGTAGCGTGACAATCCCTCCACCTCCGGTCTAACTAATCACTCTCACCTTATGGCATGGACCCCTGTGCAAACAGGTGGTCATGCAAGCGGGTATCAAAAGGGTTAACACCGACCATAAACTTCTCTCACGTCTCCTTAGATCTCAGCAAGGACGCCAGGTCATGGGTAGAAAGAAAAGATCTAAGTGCTCACCGCTTAAGTATAAGATTTCATTTTTGTGTTCAAACACAAACTACTCACATAAAGATGATAAAAACACAGCATGTAAAGCCGACAATTGTGTTAGTTCTGTAGGGCAGCAGCGGGGAAACGTCATGCGTAGCTCCTCTCCCGTACGCGTTACGTCCAATCAGAACTTCAACGTCACCGGACTCCTCCCCCCTTCCCTTTGTTAGCAGACGGAGGCACTTGGGGAAGGGGGGGGGGGGGGGGGGGGGGGGGGAGTCCAGTGACGTTGATGTCTGTGATGTCACCGGACTCCTCCCCCCCTTTCCCTTTGTTAGCAGACGGAGGCACTTGGGGAAGGGGGGAGGAGTCCGGTGACGTCGATGTATGTGACGTCACCGGATCTCCGACGGAACTCCCTGAAGACCCGGAAGCCGGCGGAGAGGTGAGTACCGATCAAAATAATTTTGATCGATCAAAAAAATTTAATCGAGGAATTAATCTTTAATTTCCACAGCCCTAATTTTTTTTACAAAAAAAAGTGCGCTTGTAAGACCGCTGCACAAATACGGTGTGACAGAAAGTATTGCAACGACCGCCATTTTATTCTCTAGGGTGTTGGAAAAAAATTATAATGTTTGGGGGTTCTAAGTAATTTTCTAGCAAAAAAAAAAATAAATGATTTTAACTTGTTAACAACAAATCTTAGAAAGAGGCTCGGTCCTTAAGTGGTTAAAAAAAAAATCTATAATTTAAAATGCTTTTAGTTTTTAATCGGTGTTACTTTAATACACAAGCGATATGAATTATTAATAGTACTTACCATTCCATTTGTAAATTCCACACCAGACGCTGATCTCCTAATATAGCCTTGTAATTTAACTGTAAAAGGTTTTAAAAAAAAAAATAAAAAAAATTGTGTCCAAATGTGTCGGCCTAATGAAAGGTAAATGAATTCGAGTTTGTTGGCAGGCATTGTGTTGTTCTTTTAATTAGGAATGAACATTGTCCGGGCAACACACAAGGAATCTCTGGGAATAAGACGACTCTTGTGGAGCCGGGGGACGGCTCTCCGTGTGCAGACAGAGGTCATTGTTTTGGAAATTCCCAGAATAACATAACCAGAAAAAGATGTGAGGACAACAACGGGACGGGGGCGTTCACTTAAAGCAGCCCTGTCAAGTCTTAAAGTTGAATTTCGAGGACCATTCCAAATGACCCTTCCACTGGGGTTTCCCCTCCCCCTTCCCTAATTTTTGTATAAGGTGCCAGTAAAAAGAAGTTTTTCCTGTACCAACATGACTGCATACATAGGGTAGTATGCTGCCATGGATTAGCCACACCAAGGAAAAATTTTGGTAAATGTTTAGTACAATTTTCCTTTTAGCCTGGTGCCAACATGACAGCGTACACATTTGATGCCATTGATTGGCCCCAACAAAGCAAAAATACAAAGTATTTGATACAATTTTTTCATAGGACTCTGTATTAAAGAGGTCGCAGAGTAAACAGGAGATACTCCTGTCTGTTGGCACTCGTTCCACCCCCTCCCTGTCCCCTCCAAGGTTGCAGATGGGCATGGATCAGGCTGCACTATAGGCACTGGTGAGGCTGCATTCATGGCACTGGTGAGGCTGCATTCATGGCACTGGTGAGGCTGCATTCATAGCACTGGTGAGGTTTCATTCATGGCACTGCTGAGGTTTCATTCATGGCACTGGTGAGGCTGCATTCATGGCACTGGTGAGGCTGCATTCATGGCACTGGTGAGGCTGCATTCATGGCACTGGTGAGGCTGCATTCATGGCACCGGTGAGGCTGCATTCATAGCACTGGTGAGGCTGCATTCATAGCACTGGTGAGGTTTCATTCATGGCACTGGTGAGGTTTCATTCATGGCACTGGTGAGGCTGCATTCATGGCACTGGTGAGGCTGCATTCATGGCACTGGTGAGGTTTCATTCATGGCACTGGTGAGGTTTCATTCATGGCACTGGTGAGGTTTCATTCATGGCACTAGTGAGGTTGCATTCATGGCACCGGTGAGGCTGCATTTGTGGCACCGGTGAGGTTTCATTCGTGGCACCGGTGAGGTTTCATTCGTGGCACCAGTGAGGTTGCATTTGTGGCACCGGTGAGGCTGCATTCGTGGCACCGGTGAGGTTTCATTCGTGGCACCGGTGAGGATGCATTTGTGGCACCGGTGAGGATGCATTTGTGGCACCGGTGAGGATGCATTTGTGGCACCGGTGAGGCTGCATTCGTGGCACCGGAGAGGCTGCATTCATGGCAATGGTGAGGCTGCATTTATGGCACTGGTGAGGCTGCATTTATGGCACTGGTGAGGCTGCATTCGTGGCACTGGTGAGGCTGCATTCGTGGCACTGGTGGGGCTGCTGATGGGCACTGATTAGGCTGCATTGATGGGCATTGAACCCTTATTTTGCTTCACGGTTCTTTTATTTAAAATTTAAGTATTTTCCTGAAACTTCCCTCTTAAAGTGAAGGTTCATGTTATACGCTGATAAATACAGTTTATCCAAATAACACGCCCAAGCTCATTCTTAGACTCTTCACCACACACCGCCACAGGGGCAAGAGAATTCTTGTTGGGCAGTGTATTGGTTCAAACATTTTTTTTCTGCCAGTAAATACCTTTATACAGCCCATTTCAGAGAGAGGAGAGAGATGAGAGAGAGAGAGCGAGACTGAGCGAGCGAGAGCGAGACCGCATGCGAGATTGCGAGAGAGAGAGGAGAGAGATGAGAGAGAGAGCGAGCGCGAGCGATCGAGAGAGAGAGAGAGAGAGAGAGAGAGAGAGAGAATGAGAGAGAGTGAGAGCGAAATGTGCGAGCGAGAGAGAGAGCGAGAGACGAATGCGAGCGAGAGAATGAGAGAATGGAGCGACGAGAGAGCGAGAGACATGAGAGAGAGAGCCTGAGAGAATGAGAGAGAGAGAGAGCAGTAGAGAATGAGAGCTCGAGAGAAGAGAGCATGAGAGAGCATGAGCGCAGAAGAGAGAGAGCGAAGCAGAGAGCGAGACGACGCGCCCCTGAGAGAGAGGAGAGACTCGAGAGAAGAGCGAGAGAGAGAGAGAGATTGAGAGAGAAGAATGAAGAGAGCTGCAGAGGAGACATGAGCGAGAGAGAGAGAATGAGAGAATGAAGTGAGAGAGAGAGACAATGAGAGAGAGAGAGAACGAGAGAGAGCCGCCAGTAAATACCTTTATACAGCCCATTTCCTGTTTCTTGTCTGGTAATAAGCCTAGGCATCTCTCTCTCTCTCTCTCTCTCTCTCTCTCTCTCTCTCTCTCTCTCTCTCTCTCTCTCTCTCTCTCTCTCTCTCTCTCTCTCTCTCTCTCTCTCACTAACTCTCTCTCTCTCTCTCTCTCTCTCTCTCTCTCTCTCTCTCTCTCTCTCTCATCTCTCTCTCTCTCCATCTCTCTCTCTCTCTCTCTCTCTCTCTCTCTCTCTCTCTCTCTCCTCTCTCTCTCCATCTCTCTCTCTCTCTCATCTCTCTCTCTCTCTCTCTCTCTCATCTCTCTCCATCTCTCTCCATCTCTCTCTCTCTCTCTCTCTCTCTCTCTCTCTCTCTCTCTCTCTCTCTCTCTCTCTCTCTCTCTCTCTCCATCTCTCTCTCTCTCTCTCTCCATCTCTCCCTCCAGAAAGGCAGAGGGATGAGTCCTAAGAGGGCCAATGAGAGCTGTAGAGTGATCAGGCAGCAGCTTCAGCTGCCCACAGTTAAAATAGCTGCCGCCAGACTCAGTGGAGGGAGATTTCCGCAGCACATTTGGCAAGTACAGAATCACATTATATATAAAATAATATGCAAAGTGGTTGGAGGGAAGCTTCAGAATGGCAAAGCTGTTTTTATTACAAATTATGTGAGCAGACTGCAGTTCCTCTTTTAATGAGACATCATTGGGTCTATTAGACCCCTAATGTCTGTTCTGCTCTCAATTGTGTATAATTTTTAATTCTTTTATGTTTTTTCTTTAATTTTTTTAATGTTTTTTTTCCTTTTCTGGCTATCCTATTGAGGGCTGACATACAGTGCCTTGAAAAAGTATTCATACCCCTTGAACTTTTTCCACATTTTCTCATGTTACAACCAAAAACGTAAAGGTATTTTATTGGGATTTTAGTGATAGACCAACACAAAGTGGCACATCATTGTAAAGTGGAAGGATAATGATAAATGGTTTTCCAACTTTTTTACAAATATGTGAAAAGTGTGGGGGGTACATTTGTATGGCGCCCCCCTGAGTCAATACTTTGTAGAACCTTCTTTCACTGCAATTACAGCTGCAAGTCTTTTTGGGGATGTCTCTACCAGCTTCGCACATCTAGAGGGTAACATTTCTGCCCATTCTTCTTTGCAAAATATCTCAAGCTCCGTCAGATTGGATGGAGAGCATCTGTGAACAGCAATTTTCAAGTCTTGCCACATATTCTCAATTGGATTTAGGTCTGGACTTTGACCGGGCCATTCTAACTCATGAATATGCTTTGATCTAAACCAGTGGTCTCCAAACTGCGGCCCTGGGGCCGGATGTGGCCCTTTGCTTGCCTTTTATCCGGCCCTTGAGGCATTGTAAGTGGGCTGATATATGAAATGACAGGTTCTCTTTAGTGAGACATCAGCGGTCTATTAGACCCCTAATCTCTGTTCTGCTCTCGATCGTGTATAACTTTAATTCTTTTACGTTTTTCTTCTTTCTTTTATTTTTTCCCCTTATTGCTATCATATTGATGGCTGACAAAAGTGGGCTGATATAAGGAGTGACGGGGTACTCTTGCATGGGACATCATGGGTCTATTAGCCCCCTAATTTCTCCCCTGCACTCTGTTGACGCTAATTATGCTTAATTAACTTCTTCCCTGGCCCTAGGGCCGAAAAACTTGCTGCTTTCAGCTTCAGTCCCCAGAGGGACATTCAACGAACGGGTATCCTCTCATTTCCCTCCGCTGTACCCCGACACCCACCGTGGCTGACCTGAGCGCCCAACCAGAATTGTGTTTTTAAAATTCCACACCACCGCGGAAAGCCTTGTTTTGTCCTCTCCTTTCATTTTATTCAAAATTCGCTCCAGTATAGTATTTATTTTTAACCCCTTCCCGCTGAGCTCGGCGTACTCTGGCTTTCCTGGGTTATACCGGGATGATGCCCGCAGCTGCAGGCATCGTCCTGGTACTGTTTGTTTAGAGCGGGCGATCGGCTTTCCGAGGATAACAACCGATGCGGCTAAAAGCCACTTGGTTGTTATCCCGGAGGAGCGGGAGGGGACGTCCCCCCACTCCCGCCGCTTTTCCCAAGCCTCCCGGTGGCACGGGAGGGCCGATCTATGATCCGCCGCTATCCGGCGGCTAGTGACAGACTGGAATGAAGCCGGAAACGGCTTTATTCCAGTCTCCTTGATGTAAACACAGAAGCGACATCACTTCCTGTTTACTCGGCTGCCAATGGCGCCAGTTTTTAAAAAATATACGGTATTCAGATACACCGTTTTCGGTGATCTGAATACTTTAAAGTGTAAAGGAGGGATTTGGGGTCTTTTAGACCCCACCCAATCCCTCCATAAAGAGTACCTGTCACCACCTATTACTGTCACAAGGGATGTTTACATTCCCTGTGACAGCAATAAAAGTGATCACATTTTTTTTTTAAAAACACAATTTCGTAATATAAAAATAAATAAAATAAGAAAAAAAAATATTTTTTTTTGAACCGCCCCATCTTTAAATAAATAAATAATAAATTAAATAAACTTTTTTTTTTTTTTAAACCGCCCCGTCACCGCGAGCTGGCGCAGCAAAGAAAACGCATACGGAAGTCGCGCCCACATATGTAAACGGTGTTCAAATCACACATGTGAGGTATTACCGCGATCGCCAGAACGAGAGCAATAATTCTAGCACCTCCTCCGTAACTCTAACCTGGTAGCCGTAAAAAAAAGTTGAAGCGTCGCCTATGGAGATTTTTAGGTACCAAAGTTTGTCGCCATTCCACGAGTGCGCGCAATTATAAAGCATGACATGTTTGGTATCTATTTACTTGGCGTAACATCATCTTTCACATTATACAAAAAAATTGGGATAACTATGCTGTTTTTTGTTTTTAATTCATGAAAGTGTCCCTTTTTCCAAAAAATTGCGATTTAAAACACCGCTGCACAAATACCGTGTGACATAAAATATTGCAACCACCGCCATTTTATTCTCTAGATTCTCTGCAAAAAAAAAAATATATATATATATATATATATATATATATATATATATATATATATATATATATATATATATATATATATGTATGTGTATATGTGTGTGTGTGTGTGTGTGTGTGTGTGTGTGTGTGTGTGTGTATATATATATATATTTGGGGGTTCTAAGTAGTTTTCTAGCAAAAAAAATAGGGATTTTAACTTGTAAACACCAAATGTCAGAAATAGGCTTGGTCATGAAAGGGTTAATACATTTTTATTGTTGGAGAATGCAGTGTTATGACATCAACAATTCTTATTCATATTGTTGACTCTACTAGAGGCTGACCGCCAAAGGTAAAAATTTCAACACATCATCGTCGCGACATATGGCAGCAATCTACGTAGAGTTGTAATATAATAAAGTATTAACAAAACGATCTTATCCAACAAATTTAGGGGGGTCTAGATTAGGATATATATATTAGAATTATCATATATATATATAATATATATATATATATATATATATATATATATATATATATATATATATATATATATATATATATATATATATATATATATATATATATATATGATAATTCTAATAATAATAATAAAAAAAAAAAGGTAGTGGGAATAAATGGGGTCCAATAGGGATGTATAGTATTTACATTGTTTCCAGCTGAACAGACCAATCCAGAAAATAATTCGTCCTACAGAGCGATAGCCAATGGCTCGCCAACGACTTTTGCCACTGGAAGTGATTGGGTTACTGCAATGCAATTACTTCTGATGCTGGATCAATTCTAGGATCAGATCTCAAGGTCGATTGGATAAAACGCTGACATGTACACGGTTGGAGTAAGCCCATGGATTCATTTTTTTTTTTTTTTGGTGGCTATGACGGGCTTGTATATTAACCTGTACATCAAGAAGAGCCGCGTTGTGTGGGTGGCATTGTGTGTTTGTGTACGTGGGTGCGCCAACCTAGCCTAGAAGTGTTCATTTTATAACTTCCAGAACATGACTCGGCCTCGCGGGATTCCTCTGTGAATTCATATCGCATCAGTTGGCATCTTGCTGGTCTTTGTAGTGTCTGGTTGCTGCATTCTCTTAGATGAGCCATTTCATCTGCTGTAAGTCATTGTTTAGTGGGGGTGGGGGGGGGGGGTATTTTTACTGTCTGAGCAGTAGTATGTAATGTGTAGGGGAAAGGTGAACTAACCCTTTTAATGGCAACATTAAAAATACACGATTCCTTTAAATGACCTTCTTGTGGGAAGTGGGGGGTTACTTTTAAACCTGCCTATCAAGTGGCGCACCTGTAGGATGTACAAAAGCAAAGGTGACATTACTTTTCCTCAAATCCCTGGTCCATTGGATGTGGGGATCTGCAGGGGTGGAGTCATGTGTAGATCTGCGGGGGTGGAGTTGTCAGAATCTGCAAGCCCCCTTTAACCACTTTCAGACCGGACCAATTTGCAGCCAAAGGACCAGGCCCCTTTTTGCGATTCGGCACTGCGTCGCTTTAACTGACAATTGCGCTGTCGTGCGACGTGGCTCCCAAACAAAATTGACGTCCTTTTTTTCCCACAAATAGAGCTTTCTTTTGGTGGTATTTGATCGCCCCTGCGGTTTTTTAATTTTTTGCGCTAAAAAAAGAGCGAAAATTTTGAAAAAAAACGCAATATTTTTTGCTATAATAAATATCCCCAAAAATATATAAAAAAACATTTATTTTCCTCAGTTTAGGCCGATACGTATTCTTCTACATATTTTTGGTAAAGCGATTATTGATTGGTTTGCGCAGAAGTTATAGCGTTTACAAGATAGGGGATAGTTTTATAGCATTTTTATTAATAATTTTTTTTTACTAGTAATGGCGGCGATCAGCGATTTTTATTGTGACTGCGACATTATGGCAGACACATCAGACATTTTTGACACATTTTTGGGACCATTGTCATTTATACAGCAATCAATGCTATTTAAATGCATTGATTCCTGTATAAATGACACTGGCAGTGAAGGGGTTAACCACTAGGTGGCAGTGTAGGGGTTAAGTATGCCTAGGGGTGTGTTTCTTACTGTGGGGGGGGCGTGGCTGTCAGCTAGTGAATGCTGATCTCTGCTCCAATCACAGGGAGCAGAGATCAGCGTCACTAGTTGCTAGGCAGAACGGGGAGATGCTGTTTATTTCCGTGCCTCCCCCCGTTCAGCCTTCCCGTGAGACGATCGCGGGTGTCCCCGCGTCGATCGAGTCCGCGGGACCCGCAACCGGTATGGCACGGGCGGCATTAAAAAGGGACTTATATATACGCCCTTATGCCTGTCTGTGCCATTCTGCCGATGTACACCGGTGTGCGCCGGTCGGGAACCGGTTAAACCACTTCAGCTCCAGATCAGCCCTTCGTGACCAGGCCATTTTTTGCTTTTTAGCACGGCGCTACTTGCACAGTCATGCAACGCTGTACCCAAAAAAACTTTATCATTTTTTTTTTTTCACACATGAATAGAACTTTCTTTTGGTGGTATTTGATTACCTAATGGGGGGGGGGGGGGGGGGGCAGGGGTTTATTTTTTGCTCTTTAAATTAAAAAAGACCGACAATTTTGAAAAAATAAATTAAAAAAAAACAATATTTTGTACTTTCTGCTATAAATCCTATCCAATAAAAAACAATTCAAATCTTAATAAAAAAGATTCAAGTAAAAAAAAAAATAATAATTCTTCATAAACTTTGGCCAACATGTATTGTGCTACATGTTTTTTTTTTTTTTTCCCAAATCCCAATAAGTGTATATTGATTGGTATGTGTGAAAGTTATAGCATCTACAAACTGTGGAATATTTACTGGAATGAGTCGCCAGGATATCAAGCCGCTGCGTGCCCCCGGGGGCTAGCATCGCGGCGATCATTGGTGCGGCGTGTCAGTTTGACACACCGCAACTCCGATCTCTCCGACAGAGACTCTTTACCATGTGATCAGCCGTGTCCAATCACGGCTGATCACAATGTAAACAGGAAGAGCCGTTGATCGGCTTTTCCTCAATCGCGTCTGTCAGACACGAGTAGAGGAGAGCCGATCAGCTGCTCCTCTGGCAGGGGGGGTGAGTGTTTCTGTGCTGAGTGTTTATCAGCACAGCCCCCCCCCCCTCCCCCTCGGATGCCCGCCCAGGACCACCAGGGATGACCACCACACTGGACCACCAGGTATGCCACCCTAGACCACCAGGTAAAAGCCAACCAGTGCCCAGGCAGCTACCAATCGGTGCCATTGAAAAATGCCTGCCAGTGATGCCTATCAGTGAAATCCAGTGCCAGCCATCAGTGCCGCCCATAATTACCCATCAGTGCAGCCTTTCAGTGTCGCCTATCAGTGCCCATTAGTGCATATAAGTGCTGCCTCATCGATGCCGCCTTATCGGTGCCCATCAGTGAAGGAGAAAACTTACTTTTTTACAAAATTTGATAACAAAAACAAAGAAAAACTTTATTTTTTTACAAAAATTTTCGCTCTTTTTTTTTTTTTTTTTTTCGTTTAGCAAAAAATTTAAAAACGCAGAGGTGATCAAATACCACCAAAAGAAAGCTCTATTTGTGGGAACAAAATGATAAAAATGTAGTTTGGGTACACTATAGCGTGACCGCGCAATTGTCATTTCAAACAAGTGACAGCGCTGAAAGCTGATAATTGGCCTGGGCAGGAAGGTGCGAAAGTGCCCGCTATTGAAGTGGTTAAACTAGTAATGGCGGCAACCATTGACTTAAAATGGGACTGTGAGCAATCTGACACTAACTGACACTTTTGTGTGACCTGACTAAATGTCACGTTTTGATACGGTGATACTATGCACTGTCACTGTACTAATGACACTGGCTGGGGAGGGGTTTAACATCTAGGGGCGATTTAAAGGGTTGAATGCATGCCTTAACATGTGTAATGTGTGCTGCTTTTTTTTTACTACAGATGTATTTAGTTTCTTTCCCCTGATGCCAGGAGATTTATTCATGCAGTTGATGTTAGTGACAGGTCCACTTTAAGCTCTCCGTTGGATCTTGAACATATAACCCCCTTTGCTGGTACAGAAAACCCGATCGATATGAAGGATTCTGCGATGAGCCGCCCTACATGTGCCTTCACTTAGTGCTGCTTGGAAAAAGCGGGGCCGTGGCATCCTGCCATGATCGCTCAGACTTCTCTTTATGAATCATTTTCTCTGACTGGCGCGGCTGAGCCGGGCACTCCCTGTGGTTTCAGTACAAAGCTCTGACGGTAATTCTAGAACTCTTCCGATGAATGCCCGCCGCTCAAGCCAGACACCTCTACTCTCTCTTAAAGGGCCAGTCCAACCAAAGCTGCCACCACCCGAGGGCTCATCACCATGAAGTCTGGCTCGTTCCTTGCCATCTATAGGGAGTACAACATACACTATATTGCCAAAAGTATTGGGACACCTGCCTTTACACGCACATGATCTTTAATGGCATCCCAGTCTTAGCCCGTAGGGTTCCATATTGAGTTGGCCCACCCTTTGCAGCTATAACAGCTTCAGCTCTTCTGGGAAGGCCGTCCACAAGGTTTAGGAGTGTGTCTATGGGAATGTTTGATCGTTCTTCCAGAAGTGCCTTTGTGAGGTCAGGCACTGATGTTGGACGAGAAGGCCTGGCTCACAGTCTCCGCTCTAATTCATCCCAAAGGTGTTCTGTTGAGGTCAGGACAGTCAAGTTCCTTCACCCCGAATTCGCTCATTGTCGGCGTGCGCACAGATTCCCCCTGTTTGGATCCCTGATTTTTTTTTACCAAAGCCCCTTAATGGCGGGGGTCCTAAAAAATAATTTTTTTTTAAAACGATCAAAAAAAAAAAAAAGATAAAAATAAAAACTACTGACATCATCCACTGCTGCCCTACCAACGCTGTCGGTACATATGAATGAATGACTTGTATAGCGCTACCTATGCGAACTGAATCGCCTCTGGGTGCTTTTTGCCACTGGTGTCCATCTGTGGTATAGCGCGGTCCTTGCCCTGTGGGGTCCTGACACGCTTACAAAGACAACATACACATATTTGGCCAATTTTATCGACAGGATCTAATTAACCTACCAGCATCTCTTTGGAGTGTGGGAGGAAACCGGAGTACCCGGAGGAAACTCAAGCAGGCACAGGGAGAACATGCAAACTCCAGGCAGAGGGTGTCGGGGTCAGGATTTGAACCAGCGACCCTATTACTGCTAGGTGAAAGTGCTAACCACTACACCACTGTGCTGCCCAATATATATACACATGCACACACATATATATATGTGTTTGAGCTTTGGGGTTCACACCCTAATGCAGTAGTCTGCGTACACCTATGTCACTCATCCATGTCTTTATGGACCTTGCTTTGTGCACTGGTCTAAATCATTTGGTGGGGGGGGGGGGGGGATTATGGTGGGGGAGTTGTTTTTCAGGGGTTGGCCTTAGTTCCAGTGAAGGGAACTCTTAAGGCATCACCATACAAGACATTTTGGACAATTTCATGCTCCCAACTTTGTGGGAACAGTTTGGGGATGGTCCCATTCCTGTTCCAACATGACTGCGCACCAGTGTACAAAGCAAGGTCCATAAAGACATGGATGAGCGAGTTTGGGGTGGAGGAACTTGACTGTTCTGACCTCAACCCAATAGAACACCTTTGGGATGAATTGGAGTGGAGACTGCGATCCAGGCCTTCTCGTCCAACATCAGTGCCTGACCTCACAAATGCGCTTCTTCCCACTCTATATGGAAGGATGTCGGCAGCTCTTGGCTCATTAGACTAAAGGAGGCCTGGGACTTTGCTACACCTTGATAGGTGGGTCTAATCTGGAGGAGTGGGCATTCCTGGGCAGGGTGTATTTGCATGCAGACCACCCTGGGTAATGCCCACATGCACACCTCCCAACTTTTTGAGATGGGAATGAGGGACACCTATCGGCATAAGTATGCAGGCATAGGACACACCCCCCCTGGTCACACCCCTTAAAGGAGAATTGTACAAAAAAAAAAAACAAGATTGGTTAAACCCACAAGTGCTTTTTTTACCACTACTATTCCTTTATATTGGCTTTTGGAATTTACAAATGCAGCAATTTAGAAATCAGATGAAAGGTTTAGTGCTATAAAACACTTTTTGATAGATAAAAAGTGCATTTTATATACATCTATATGGATCAGATCAAAATGAGGGACAAATGAGGAGGAAAGAGGGACAGAGGGACATTGCTCCAAATCAGGGACAGTCCCTCAAAATCAGGGACAGTTGGGAGCTATGCCCACGTGCAGTGCCAGGAAAAGATCATCCAGTGCCCAGGACAAAGATGCCAAATTGTGCACCCCCCCATCCCTTCATTATGTGCAAGCTTATGAGGAGGGGGAGAGAGATGCACAGCCTGCACCTCCTCCCGGCTCTCTCCTCCTCTTCCTCTTTTTTTCCCTCGCCGCTCACAGAGGTAGTGATGCCGCTGTCACTACTCCTGTCAGTATTATAGTAGAAGGAACATGCGGCACCAGTGGCGGTGCGAGCATAGAGGGCGCAGGAGCGCCGCCCCCTCTCTCCTGCACCGCTCTATCACCAATAGATAGATTCATGCATTGCATGAATCTATCTATTGTCACCGCTGCCGCCCCCTCTCAGCCAATCAGGTTGCCGGGTCTGTGTTACCTGTCACCTGATTGGCTGAAGTCACAGGCGCTGTGATTGGACGCCTAGCGCCCAATCATTGCAGAAGACAGGAGGAGCGCGGGAGAAGATATCGGGTCGATGAGGAGACACTGCTCGCCGCCTGACACCGTCACCAGCTGCACATCGAGACAAGGTAAGTGCTGGTAGATGGCGGGCAGAGGGCACATTGGCAGCATTTAATGGGCACAGTGACAGCACTTGGGGCACGATGGCAGCGTTAGATGGGCACAGTGGCAGCACTTGGGGCACGGTGGCAGTGTTTGGAGCACAGTGGCAGCATTTAATGGGCACAGTGGCAGCATTTGAGGCACAATGGCAGCACTTGGGGCACAGTGGCAGCGTTAGATGGGCACAGTGGCAGCACTTAGGGAACAGTGGCAGTGTTTGGAGCACAGTGGAAGCATTTAATGGGCACAGTGGCAGCATTTGGGGCACAGTGGCAGCGTTAGATGGGCACAGTGGCAGCGTTAGATGGGCACAGTGGCAGCGTTAGATGGGCACAGTGGCAGCGTTTAATGGGCACAGTGGCAGCGTTTAATGGGCACAGTGGCAGCGTTTAATGGGCACAGTGGCAGCATTTAATGGGCACAGTGGCAGCGTTTGGGGCACAGTGGCAGCGTTTGGGGCACAGTGGCAGCGTTTTGGGGCACAGTGGCAGCGTTTTGGGGCACAGTGGCAGCATTTGGGGCACAGTGGCAGCGTTTGGGGCACAGTGGCAGCGTTTAGTTTAGGGCACAGTGGCAGCGTTTAGGGCACAGTGGCAGCGTTTGATGGCACAGTGAGGCTGTTTGTTTGCACCCCCCCAAAAATTTTGAGCACCAACCGCCACTGTGCGGCACCCCCCCCCCCAGCTCTACAATACACGCAGCCACCCCTTTTGCCCACCCCTTGTCCCCCTACCCACGTGTGATACTGAGCCTTCATGAGCCCCTGAAAGAACTGAAATCCAATGAGAGGCGGGCCAGGGACAGTCAGGATGGGAAGGAAAGAGCTACATGATGCTGGACATCAGGAGTTCATTTATGCAGATTAAGGTTACTGAAAGCTCCACTTTAAGCATTAAGATATCTGCTTGGAAAGCCCCCATGGAAATGTCACATGGAAATAACCGTGCTTGCCAAAAGATACTCATCTGTTGTTTTGAAGAATGTTATAGTTCCTTGAAACTTTGGTATGCTACGGTTTCTATAGGTGATGCTTTAAAAGCCCCTGCAGGTCATCCGTTTGGTTGCAGCGATTGAACCCTGAAGTGATGTAGTACACAGTGGCGTACGTACTGGACTCGCAAATGGGGACCCAGGAACCATGCTCCAGGGTGCCCATGCGGCCCCATGTACACCTGGATAGAAGGGGCGGCACTTTTAGTAGCTGCAGGAGGAAAATGGAGGAGATTGGTTTCTCTACATGCCACTCCTCCTCTCCACCTCCTGCTGTGATTCTGTGCCCATCATCCTCCACAGCGCTGCCAAGTTCCCTTCTCCCTTCTCCTGCAGGAGACGTCAGGATGGAGAGCAGGGAAGGGGTCAGTAAATGTGTCATTTACCGGCTCCTTCCTTGTCTTAATGAATTGAGACAGTGATCCGTACCGATCACTGACTCTGTCCATTCATAACGGAAGATTGGTAAACTGTGGTTACTATGCTCCAGTTTGTAAATGAACAGAAAGCCTCTGTACAGAGCTATTCCTGTTCATTCTGTGCAGCTGAGGCTGCAAAGAAGGAGATTGAGGGCTGTGTCCTCAATCTCCTTTCTCTGTCTAGAAGGTGAAACAAAAATATGAAAAAATAAAACTAATTTTTTTTTAAAATAATAATATAATGGTCAAAAATAATAAAAAGTAGAATAACAAATTAAAGTGGTGGAACACCCTGAAAATGAAAACTAGAAAAAATGTTAGTAACAATTTAAAATTAAAAAAAATTATTTTTTTTTACTTACCAGAAATGGCTGTTGCTAGGCAGATCGTCCTAATCTGCCTCCTCCAGCGCCGCAGTGATCTTCTCTTCTTCCGTCTTCAGGTGAATGGGGCGCGGTGTGTTATGGGAACTGTGTCCCACAACACACCGCGTTCCCCATTCACAAATGACACTCGCGCATGAGCAGTAGGCCGCGTGAAGCCGTTTCCCTTACGGAGGATGGCGGCGCTGGATCCGGATAGCCGAGGGACATCTCGGCCTCCACGAACGGCATCGCGGGCGCCCTGGGAGGGTAAGTGTACTTATTAAAAGTCAGCAGCGACTTTTTTTTTAGCTGCTGACTTTTAAAAAAATTTTTTTGAAGGTGAAACCCCGCTTTAAAATACAGACACCAGTGGCGGAACTACCAGGGTCAGAAAGGTCACTCTTGACCAGGACCTGGCATTCCGTCATCAGGAGGGGGTGTCCTTTATGGTTTCTTGCACAGAGACCTGAAGGTTCTATTTATGCCTCTGCTTACTGGGTAGGAGAGACGAGCGAACAGATAAACCATAAAGGACACCCCCCTCCTGATGACGGAATCCCAGGTCCTGTCAAGTGGGACCTTTGTGACCCTGGTAGTTCCGCCACTGGTGTCTGTATTTTATTTGTTATTTTACTTTTTATTATTTATTTAATTATTTTTTTTTTTTACAATTGAATTTTTTCATATTTTGTTAGTAGCCCCGTTGGGGGCTTTGATGAAATATCAGGGGTCTAAATAGACCTGGGGCACCAGCCATGCCTGCCCTGGGCCCACAGGTGTGAGCATGGACCCCAGGAAACGTGGCAGAGAAGCTTGTGTGGAAGCAATCGGGTGGTTATATACTTTGTGAATTGTATACTTTGTGAATATATCTCCTCATCTCTTTCCCTTGCCGTTGCAGGTGTCGGCCACCATGCAGTCCCCGGACACACCAGATGGATGTTTCCTTCCCGAACATCTGGACTCGGCTGCCCTGGACATTGAACTGGATGAACTGGACTCCATACGAGAAGATGATGATGGTAAAACCCTAGCAGAGGCTTGTTAAGATAAAAATCCTATTAAACTAACAATTCGCTTGTAGGTTACCCATACAAGGCCAGATATTTCTCAGCAGTGAGACCAATTTGGGCGTTGTCACAGTTAGTGGGGTGGTGGTTAAAGTATACTAAATCCTATATAGAATATAATGAGAGTTTACCGAATGAGTTTCCCTTTTCCATCCAATATCTATGCATTTTATAAGATGTTAAGTGCCTTCGACCCCTTGCTGGCTTCAAGAGTGTGGCAAGAGGGCAGTGCCTACTCCTATCTTTTTTTTGTCATTTATTCATAGGGAAGTGGGCAAGGAGAGGAAAGGGGATTGTTGCTCTACCAGGAAACAAGAGAGCACTCAAGGGTTTCAATAAAAATGAGAAAGTTTATTTAACAAAGACATAGTTATACACACACATATATATAAAAATATACCGGCCAATGCGAAGTATAGAAGAAACTTCACAAACAGCGGGTAAAAAATGTACAGCCTATAAAAATTCAAGGTAACATAGATTGAAAAAAACCTATAAATGAATATAGGTCAAAGGTACAGGTACAGGTTTAGATTGAAATACATTCGACCGACATGTTTCGCCAACATTGGCTTCTTCGGGGTCGTGGGGGTGATCTGTACCATAAGAGGAGTTTGTTTCTATGAAGCAAATAGAAAGGGTTAATAGTACAAAAGTATTATTAAAGGTATATTAGGCTGAACACTGTTCCCATGGCGCCCATCAAACCAATGGCTCATTTATTGTCATTTATTAGTGTAGAAGAGCATCTATAGACCATTATTTGATACTAATTATGGTACAGAGCCCATATACAATTAATTAGGGACCTAAAGCCTCAAGCGAGGGTTTAAAAATAAAAAAGCAGTTCTGGCAGTGATGGCCACCTATTTTATGGCACAGCTCCTCACAAGATGTCCTCATGTTGAATTGCGCACAGCGTCATTCAATCGGGAAGACTGAGGACATACTGTGTCAGGACTCGAATCTAAACCTACGACCTCTGCTGTGTCTGTTCTTGCTGATCCACCTGGAATGCTGGACAGCTCCCTGAACAATTCCTTAAGCGATCTTGACTTGAACCTTTGTTACTCTTGAACCTTTTGTTCCTGCCATAAACTTCTATGTAAAGCGGTTCCTTTTTGCCAGATTATTGTGCTCACTCCAGATAATATCCTGCTCTTGTCACTCCTGCTGCCATCTGTATCTCCACTATCACTCATTACCGACCCTTGGCTTGTTCCCTGACTATGCTTCTGCTTGATCCCACCCTGCGACTACTAGTTACTGACCTTTGGCTTGTTTACTGACTTTGCTTCTGTTTGATCCCTGGGTGCTAGACCCCAGCTTGCTCACCTCTTGGTGGGGTGATTCAGAGGACTGCAAGCTGGTACTAACATGCAGCAAAACCCATCTCCACCATCAGGAGCTCTAGTGAACACCGGTTAGGGCTTGGACACCTCAAGTGAGCTTGTGTCTTCTGCCAGGCTGACCTGCTGCTGCACTTATCCATCTGGTCGGTGGGAACCCCTCAACTGCTATAACTAATGGTCTCCGAGCCTGGCCCCTGACCGAGACATAAAAGGAGTGTAGGGTTTCATCGACCCACCCTTGAGAGGGCATCACAATGGCACCCTGTGCTCAAAGTCTAATTATACGAAGTGCAGTGCCTCCCTCTACATCACTATTGAGAACTGAGGATCCGAAGCAGAACCTGCATGTTACGTTACCATCCTGAAGACATCTGGATAAATATAAAAAAGAAAAAATACAGCCCAATCAGAGCAATTGTCATGTTTTTTTAAAAGCTAACCCTCTTAACCCACCTTTACTCACTTTCGCCTACTTCTAACGTAGCTCCTTAAATATGAGACCACCCATGATGGAGTGCTTAGGCCCAATCGGCCAATCGCCAGGCCCAAACCATGTCAAGTGATTTGAAGAGGTGAAGTAATCAACAATATGTGTAAGCTCCGACTTCATCCTCCAGGCCTTGACCAAGGAGTGGGGGGGGGGGGGGGAGGCGAGTAAAACTTGGACAGCAGTTTTTTGGAAAAAAAACTTGAACAGCAGGTGAGCTTTCAAGAGAAAGGAACAAATGTTCCCCAACCTCTACTGCTGTGTTTGGGATATATAGGCAGGGGACCGATGCTCTGGCTAAGGTGTTCGCTTCCCAGAACATAAGTCTTTAATAATAATAATAGCCGGGGAACTCTGAGTTCTTCTTGATATGAGTTCTTTATTAGCTACATAGGCAATGACATCAAATACAAAATACTAACACGTTTCGGCTTGCAGAGCCAAGGAAGGAAGGATTTGTAAGCTGAAACGCATTAGCATTTTGGATTTTGTCATTGCTTGTGTAGCCCGTAAGAATTCATATCAAGAAGCACTCCGAGTATCCAGTTATTATGAGCTTTCAAGAGAGTCTGTTTAAGTTGGTAGCTCAGGAGCTAAGAATAACTATCACTACTAGAGGTATGCAGGGCCGTTTTTAAGGCAGGGCAAAAGGGGAAGCTGCCCCGGGCCCTGTCATTGTTGTGGGGCCCAAAGCAGCTGCCTCATACTTGCCATCTATCCTGGTTAAAATTCCCTCGTCCCTTAAGGTTTTAGTCCTGTGCTGTGTTCCAATATCTCAGTGTGAAGTGCTGCTACTAATGCTGCCCAGCTCTGCCCTATTGTTGTGTACAGATGACTCAGCTGCAGACGCTGTGTTTACATGTAAATTACCGGCATTCATATGTAAATAGCAGAAGCATTCATATGTAAATAGCGGCGGCCGGCGGCATTGATAGGCCCCCTGAGGTCATATCCACAGTAATCTCTAGCAACCAATCAACAGGCAGAAATCATGTGCTGTAACCTCTAGCAACTAATCAGTGAGCCGTAATGTGTGCTGTAACCTCTAGCAACCAGTCAGTGAGCGATAATGATACATTGTAACCTCTAGCAACCAGTCAGTGAGTAGTAATGATACACTGTAACCTCTGGCAACCAATCACAATAGCTACCGGATCTGATTCAGTAAACTGATTTTGAGTCTAGCTGCTATTTATTGTATGTCTCAGAGCCGGCGGAGCGCAAAACTGCATGGGGGGGGGGGGGGGGGGGCAAGAAAAGTTTTGCCCAGGGTCCAATCAATATTAAAGCCGGCCCTGGAGGTATGTATGAAACCTAAAAATATGAATATACCGTATAATGTCCTGAGCAGGGGCGGACTGACAACTCATGGGGCCCCCGGGCAATAGGAGATTATGGGGCCCCCAGGCAATCAGAGATTATGGGGCCACACAGTATACACACACACACACAGTATACAATCACACAGTATACACATACATGTTTCTATTGGCTGAGAAGGTACTGGAGAGGTGGGGCAGCTATAATTTCTGGATTTTTAGACCAAAAGGATGTCAGTAAGGGACATTTCAGAAACAGATGTAAAAAAAACACAGATTTTTACATACTGTCCCTGGTTTTACTGAGGCTGGCAACCCTGATGGGGCCCCCTAGTGGCCCGGGGCCCTCGGGAAGTGCCCGAGTGGACGAATGGTCAGTCCGCCCCTGGTCCTGAGTAATAATCAAAGTGGTCCACACAACAATCTCCAAAGGCTGTAGATGGTCGGCCACGACACCTCTCAGAAAAGAGGTAAAACAAAGTCCAGACCGCAGTCCATTAATATCGCATTTTTAAGGGATTTTTGGCCGCCATGATTGGTTACACTGCTTAATTTTATCTGTAGTGTTCCCTAAGCACTCTGAGTCTTTGTTTTCTCTTAAAACAAAGTGGAATTAAATATTTCTCAGGTCGTCTATCCACATTCCAGGGAAGCCAGTCGATCATTACACAACTGTCAAGGTCCTCAGGTTTATTTTTGGCAGCAATTAAGCTGTTGACCCAGGCATTAATTATAGCCATAAAGGATCTTCACTGTCTTGAAGGGAAACTATTGTGATTTATTTGTTTTTTTTTGTTTTTTTTTGTTTTTGTAACTAATGAAACCTTTTTTATGTATTTAAAAGTGCAATAAAAAAGAAACTGCCACCAGTTCCAAACCTCCATCATTCTATCTAAAACTGAAGAAGAGCTAGAGGATCTGGATAATTTTATGGCTTCATTATCTGTTGATCATAAAAAATAAACCTTGAAATTTTGAAGTAGGTAGTAAATCTTTCTGGTCATTTATAGCCCATGAGAAGTCTGGATGTCAAGGGAAGTGGATGTAAAAGGATGTTCTTTTATGATGTGTGTAGGATAGTCCACACAAGGATTTTGTCAACAAGGGGTACATGGAACTCTAGGGTGGTTCCGGAGGTTGCTAGAGTTCCTTGAGAAATTAGCAATTTCTGCCTCTCGGATAAGTTCCCACTGACACCATTAACCACTTGCTTACCGGCCAGTTAAACCCCCCCTCCTTTCCAGACCAATTTTCAGCTTTCAGCGCTGTTGCACTTTGAATGACAATTGCGCGGTCATACAACACTGTACCCAAAAATTATTTTGGTGGTATTTGATCACCTCTGAGATTTTTTTATTTTTTGTTAAAAAAATTAAAAAAGACCGAATTAAAAAAAAAAAGTTTTTTTTTTTTTCAATTTTGTTATAAAAATATAAAATGGGTAATTTTTGTCCGTCATTGATGTACGCTGATGAGGCGGCAGTGACGGGCACCGATAGGTGGCAGTGATGGGCACTGATGGGTTACACTGATAGGCAGCACTTTTAGGTGGCACTGATTGACAGCACTGGTGGGCATTGACAGGTGGCACTGGTGGGCATTGACAGGTGGCACTGGTGGGCATTGACAGGTGGCACTGGTGGGCCTTGACAGGTGGCACTGGTGGGCCTTGACAGGTGGCACTGGTGGGCCTTGACAGGTGGCACTGGTGGGCCTTGACAGGTGGCACTGGTGGGCCTTGACAGGTGGCACTGGTGGGCCTTGACAGGTGGCACTTGTGGGCACTGAAAGGTGGCACTTGTGGCGATTGCAAGGTGGGACCGATGTCCCTTTAAGATAAGCCGGTGATCGGCTTTTTTTTTCTCCTCCGCTGCCAGCGTGAGGAGAAAAAAAAAAAAAGTTTAACCAAGCTTTTGTTTTTATCATGTGATCAGCTGTCATTGGCTGACAGCTGATCACATGGTAAGGGGCGGGTCCCGGTCCTTACTCGGATCGCTGATCACCAGAGTCTCGGTGTCTACAGGGCGTGCGCAGGGAGCGTGCACAGGGGAGGCCGTCATATGACGGCCTCCCGGGAATTGAGATCCGTGCTGTGGCCGTCTTTCGGCCATATCGCGGATGGCAAGTGGTTAATCTTTTTTAGCTATCTGTAAGAGGGTAATTCTTCCCAATGTCCACAAGTGTAAGGAGCATTCTTCCCACTGACCATCACAATAATGATGTTGGATGTCTACAATAAGGAGTTGTAGACGTACCGTGTTTCCCCGAAAGTAAGACAGTGTCTTACTTTCTTTTTATCCCTAAAAGCCCCACTATGTCTTACTTTCGGGGTATGTCTTATATTGGGAAAAAATTGTCGGCTCGGGGCACATCTGGGCATATTATGGGGCACATCAGGGAAAATTATAGGGCACATAGCACATTATGGGGCACATAGCACATCAGGGCACATTATGG
This sequence comes from Lithobates sylvaticus, assembly GCA_028564925.1. NCBI lineage: Eukaryota > Metazoa > Chordata > Amphibia > Anura > Ranidae > Lithobates > Lithobates sylvaticus. Next base: position 50,661,679 of record CM053029.1, read on the forward strand.
GGCACATAGCACATCTGGGCACATTATGGGGCACATAGCACATCTGGGCACATTATGGGGCACATAGCACATCTGGGCACATTATGGGGCACATAGCACATCTGGGCACATTATGGGGCATGGGGCACATTAGGGCATCAGGGCATGGGGCACATTACAGGGCACATCTGGGGATCTTACTTGCGAGCATGCAGAGTAGCGCAGGAAGCGTCTGTCTGTCATACGTTTTCTCTCATGTCACGCTGCTCGCTCCCTGGCGGCCCCTCCTCTCTTCTCGTCTATCCCAGATGATGTCTCAAGCCAATGGGGATTGACGAGAAGAGAGGAGGGGCCGCCGGGGAGCGAGCAGCGCTGAGTGACATGAGAGAAAACGTATGACAGATAGACGCTTCCTGCGCTACTCTGCATGCATCTCATTCGGCTCTGGCGGCGGCTCTGGTCCTGCAAAGGGAACGGCGTTCCCCCTGGACTCGAGCCCTGAAAACGGCGCTGTCTCTTCAGTCGGAGGGGGAGGGCACTGGCCTGGCACCCCCCCCCCCCCCAGGGTGCGGCCCGCACCCCCAGCCCCACTCTTTGTTCCCTTCCATCACTGGAGGCAAATCCCCCGTGTTTCCCCGAAAGTAAGACATATGTCTTACTTTCGGGGTACGGCTTATATTAGCTGACCCCTCTGAAACTCCCGATACGTCTTACAATCGGGGGTGTCTTACTATCGGGGAAACACGGTAGTAATTTTTAGCAGGGGTTCCCTGAGACCAGAAAATTATTTCAAGGGTCCCTCTTGTATTCAAAAGGTTGGGAGAGACTGGTCTACACATAGTCTGCCCTAAAATGAGATGGGGCAGACCCCTGACTCTGGGGTCATGTGACTAGCAGCTGTTCAGTGGGATGTTGGGGTCTAGTAAGTAAAGACTTCTCTATTACTACATTAACAGAATAGTTAAGCGGCCGAATGATCAGACTAAGAACTGTAACTTGTAGTTTACTAAGCGGGTGCAAGGTTAGAAGCAGTAATGCCAAACAGGTTTAGGATGGACAAAGTGCATGGCCATGGAATTTCACAGCAACGTCTCTGCGACTCCCTGTCTCCCTATTAACTGTTTGTACGCCAGTTCTGGCAGTGGCTGGCATCTCTACGGGTGTGGCTTCTGAGCAGCTGAGGGTGGGAAGGATATAAACTATCATGTGTGGGTGTGTCCAGGACCCCAGAGAGCTGTGGGAAAGGAAGTTAAAGGGGCCTGTGCCTGTATTGGAGCCTGGTGAGCAAATGGACACTCTGCTACACTTTACCCCACTTGAACTTACGGTAACGTGTACAGGGGGTCTCCTGAATTAGGTCTTTTGGAGCATCTCTGTGGTTGAGTTTCAGTTCCATCTTCCAGGGCGAACATGCCTCTCTTCAGGTGCATCAGTGAATGGTGGTTCAGAGGGCTTGACAGTGGGAGCATAGACCTGAGCTATTGTCGGAATCCATGGCTTCTCTTGGGTTCCCCTTTTGAAGGAATAGTGGAAAAACGAGAGGCACACACTATTAAACCTCTGGCGGCAGAGACGTTTGTGGCTCACAAACGTGGACAGGTTCTCTGAAAACCCCCTTATGGTCCATTCTGTTGATTTGTCAGTGTAAGCATCTCACGTTTTCTTGGGCTCCTTCTCTCTGGTTATTATAGACTGGAAGTACTGGAATAGACAGTTGTAGGCAACTCCAGGGACGTGATGTGCGTGTTTATGCCAGACTATTAAACTTTATCGCAGCAGAGTCAAGCTGAGAATAACTACAATAAAACAGTACAGAACACAGCTACTTGCTATTATCCTCACAGCATCTCTCACAGTGGAGCCCAAGGTAGCTCTGATTACGCAGGTGAACAGCTGCAGGGATCCAAGGTCCAGGGACAAAGTGTCACCCCACAGGATCTGGAGTACTCGGTAGCAATCATGGAGGTGTTCCCCACAGTATCTGGTTCTTTGTGGAAGCCACCTAGCTATCTGCTTGCCAGTTCTGACAGAGGGCCTCTCATCAGGTATGACCTCTCTGAACTGCTGAGGGATGGAAGCAATAGACACTTATCTTCGGTAGGTGTGTCCAAGACCCCAGACAACTGTTGGAAAGGGATTAAAAGGGGCATGTGCCTGCACTCCAACTAAATACCACCCTTGAGCATGCTGTCCTTGGCAAGTTTGCAGACTGTCCGAATGCATCCTGTATAAAGTATACAGGGGTCTCCCAAGTCTTCTTAAATCTGTGGGAGCACTTCAGGAGTTGACTTTTAGTTCCATCTTTCAGGACAATTGATTTCTTCAGGTGCATCAATGAATGGAGGTTCAAAGGGCTCCACAGCGGGAGCATGGACCTGAGCTAGGTGACCATTGGTGTAGGCATCTCACTTTTTCTTGGGATTCTTCCCTCTGGATATCATTGCCTGGCACACCTAGAAAATAGAAATGACTATTGTATGACAACTTTAGGGACTCAATGAATGGAGGTTCAAAGGGCTCCACAGAGGGAGCATGGACCTGAGCTAGGTGACCATTGGTGTAGGCATCTCAGTTTTTCTTGGGATTCTTCTCTCTGGATATCATTGCCTGGCACACCTAGAAATGACTATTGTATGACAACTTTAGGGACTTATTTCTATGCTGTTTGAAATTATCCTTGCTGATGTGGCTTTTTGTTGGACTATAAAAAGTCAAGTGAGTCAAGCTGAGAATAACGTCTTCAGTAAAACATTACAGAGCACAGCTACTTGCACATACTCCTAAACAGCGTCCTTCACAGTGAAGTCCAGAGTAGCTCTTGTAGCACAGGTAAACAGCTGGAGGGATCCAAGAGCTGAGGATGAGGAACCACTCCATTAGAACTGCAGTACCCTGGTGGTATCAATCAGTGAGGGGTTCCCCACAGTAGCTGGGTCTTTTGGAGTAACTGCATGCTATTGGACTTCTGCCTGGTTGCCCACATGCAGGTTCTGATCGTGGAAGGCCTCTTACCTGGCTGTAGATCACTTGCCCAGCTATCACTGCCTCAACAGGTGTGGCCTCTCTAAGCTACTGAGGTAGGGAAGCAGAGCAATGTATTTTTCCTTGGCATGCCCAAGAACCTAGGAAGTTGTGGGGAAGAGCTAAAGGGTCCACTGCCTGCATCTGAACATGGTGTGTAAATGGCCGCTCAACTTGCGGTACATAGGAGAGTCATGCTATATGACTTAATGCCAGATTTAGGTCCCATGACCTGGAACCAGAGAACAGGATCCCATCTAAACTTTATTATAAGCATGTGGTGAGTGTTCAAAAACTAAAAATACTAAGAGCACCCACAGAATCTCACACTTCCCAGCTTATAACCAGCCCAGGCAGCACCATTCAAATCATGAGGCACTGGGCCCCTCAGAACCCTCTATGCCAGGGAAGTACTCCTGACCCACACCTTACAAGGTCCTTGCTCTATTCAGCTTCCCTGCCCATCGGGAATAACCTTCGGAGCCCCCATCGTACCAGCAGGGGCATTATACAAACAGCCATCCTATCCGCAAACACTGGATGAACTGTGGAGCTCCCCTACTGGACACTGATGAGAACAGATACTAAACTTGATATTAGCTGAAAGGCCTGCTTGAAAGAAGCATCTGTCTTTCCGAGGGAGTGTAGAGTCGTCTCCTGTTAGACCTGTTATCCATTTATTTAGGCTTACAGTGATGTGAAAAAGTAAATAGACTTCATGGAAACTCCATGTTGACTTTTTGTTGACCTACTTTAACAGACAAACATTAGATCTTCTTTGAAGCAGTGCCTGCAGATAGTCCTGAACAAATGACACATGAAAAGTGACATGATTGTTTTCATATTAATTATCCAAAGGAACAAAAATGCAGATTTGTCATGTAAAATAGTAAGTCCACTAGTCCATTTCCCAGCACTTCACATCCTTGAAATTAGATTTCCAGAATAGTTGCCAGTAATCAGGATCTCCTAGGGCCACCTTTCTCAACCTTTGTATCGCCAAGGATCCCTGGAAATAATTATAGGTTCTCAGGAACCTCCGATAAAAAGGATTATACCCACAACCCATGTTACATTGGTGTGATTAATAATTAGTGTCCACTCTAAAATTAGTGGTCAGAGTGTGGAGGTGACCCCTTCCAATGGTGGTCAGAGTGTGGAGGTGACCCCTTCCAATGGTGGTCAGAGTGTGGAGGTGACCCCTTCCAATGGTGGTCAGAGTGTGGAGGTGACCCCTCCCAATGGTGGTCAGAGTGTGAAGGTGACCCCTCCCAATGGTGGTCAGAGTGTGTGGAGGTGACCCCCCTCCCAATGGTGGTCAGAGTGTGAAGGTGACCCCTCCCAATGGTGGTCAGAGTGTGTGAAGGTGACCCCCCTCCCAATGGTGGTCAGAGTGTGTGGAGGTGACCCCCCTCCCAATGGTGGTCAGAGTGTGTGGAGGTGACCCCCCTCCCAATGGTGGTCAGAGTGTGTGGAGGTGACCCCCCTCCCAATGGTGGTCAGAGTGTGTGGAGGTGACCCCCCTCCCAATGGTGGTCAGAGTAGGGGGGAGATCACTCTACCATTGCTCAACACTCAAGGAACCCCAACTAACTTCAGGAGGAACTCTCTGGTTGGGAAGCCCTGTCCTATGGAGTATGGAGGTGGGATCGGTCCAATGGAGGGCTTGACTGAGCAAAGGAAGGATGAGTATGTGCAGCTGGAGGGAGCAAAGGGAAGATGAGTTTGTGTAACTATAATGAGCAATGGGTGGAACACCTCCTGCACACTGGGGATCAGGGCAGGACATAGGGTGGTGGGGGCCCCTGGGCTTGAGTCACTTTCGGGCCCTACCTTCTATACATTACCATATTTATCGGCGTATAATAGGCGCCGGCGTATAACACGCACCCCAAGTTTAGGAGGGACTTTTAAGGAAAAAAAACTTTTAGGAGGGGAGTTTAACGAAAAAACGTACATTTAAATGCCCATCAATGCAGCCTTATCAGTGTCCATCTGCAGCCTTGCCCATTCATCTGCCGCCTTGTCGAGTGTCATTTGCAGCCTTGTCAGTGTAGCCTTGTCATTTGCAGCCTTGCCCCAGTGTCATTTACAGCCTTGTCATTGCATTCTTGAAGTTTAAAAATGGCACTGTAGAGTCCTGTGTATCTTGACGGCTCTCGTGTCCTCTCGGCGGCTCTCGGGTCCTCTCGCAGTCCCGAGTGGAGCCGAGAGTAGCCGAGTGTACTCGGCTCGGCTCACAGTCACGACCAGTCCCTGTGTTATTTCCATCATAGGGGGCGGGACTGGGCGTGACTGTGAGCGGGGCCAAGCCAAGTACACTCGGCTATGTATCTCGGCGGGGCCCGCGGGCCCCCTATTGGGCGGGGGCCCATGGGCTTGAGCCCAGTCAAGCCCAATGGTAAGTCTGGCCCTGCTGGGGATGGATAAAGACTCTCGCTTGTGTGAAGTCACCTATAAAGCGGATGTTCTCCTCCTTTTTTAAATGAAACCATTCCCTCACTCTGAACAGAAAAACGGCCTTCCACCAATGTAGGCCTTGAACATGGCTATGAAGCCTGAACTTTCACAAGAAGCTTCTCACTGGTGTGAACTCTCTCTGGTGTCTATAAAGTTTGACATTTCCCACACTATAAGCTCTCCATGTTATTGACGTGTGGTGTCATCCTATCAATCGGTGCTGGGACACGGTCCTCCAGCACCCAAGGTAAGAATGCCAATGTGCTCCCCTCCATTGCTCACAGAACCTTTTAATTCAGCACTACTACAAAAATGAAGGAATGTATATTTTAAAAAAATGATATTCATAAAAAAGGGAAAAAAAGGTATTGAATTAAGGGGAGTAAGGTGTTAAAGTTGAATTCCAGGTATGGCAGTTTAAAATATGTAGGCCAGGTGTTATGGAGAAGGAGATGGGATTGCCTTTTACTCTTCTCCCCCTCTACTAAGATGATATCCTGCCCCATTATCCTCCAGACAACAGGGGGAGAGCTAAAGCCAAGCAAGCCCATAGACTTCTAGGCAGAGAGCTGAGAATACTGGGGGTTGTAGTGTGATATGTTAGCCATATAATGGTTACACTTCAGATCCCAATGTGTAGTAGGAGTGAAGTAAGGATTTTTATTAAACTGCAAGTACTTTCTCTTGGCACCAAGGGGGTTGGAGGGAGAGTATCTCTGTCTGGATATTTCCCTGCCAGCTGGTGACCATACCGGCGAGATCCAAGCCTGAGACTAGGAGTGAGGACACCCGGGGGCAGTGCAACACCCTTCACATCACAGCACCTGCACTGCTGCCACAGGGAGACTGGAGCATCCACTCACTCTCTGCTTCTTAACGCTGATCTCTGGAAGCTTCTGGGGAGAGACTGAGGGGGGCATAGCTCTACAGCATAGCTCCCAACTGCCCCTGATTTCGAACAAAGTCCCCCTGTCCCTCTTTCCTTTTCGTCTGTCCCTCATTTTGGTCTGATCTATATAGTTGTATGTAAAATGCACTTTTTATCTTTCAAAGTATTTCCCAGTGCTAATTTTGAATTGAGAAGTCGTCAATAATCAATTTAAATATTTGATCAGATGATGAGAATACATGGTGGAAACCGCAATGTGATCGATACTTATGTAGCACTCTCTAGTGTGCTAGAATTGGTTAATTGTTAGTGTAGGAAAATTTGGCCTGGCTAAGAGCCAGACCTTGGTTGAATCCGGGTCAGGGCTGAGTGACTCAGGAAGGCTGGATGACTCACCAAGCAGCACATCTGGTAACTCCTCCTGCTCTCTGAAACCTGTGAGGAGTCTAGGAGGAGCTGATTGGAGTATTGATGAGGGCCCCAGCCAATCCCCAGCAAAATGGGCTGGCAGGGGGCAGGCACCTCATAAATACTCATGGGTCATGCCAGCAGGGGAAGTTGGGTGGAAGATGGAGAAGGAGTGCTGAGGAGGCTGTCCGTGGCCCTTGAGGGTGCCCCCTAGTCTGGGGGGGTTGACCTCAGGCCTGGGACTCTGGTGCTGGAGGCACGCTCTACAACACACAGAGGAAATCCCTCCTGGAGGCACAGAAGCAAGGAGGGGACAGCAGGAGCAGGTCAGCATGTTGAGGAGAGTCAGCCGGGTGGGCTTGTGAGTGAGTAGTCTTAGAGGACTGTGGTGTCAGTCAGGACTGTGGAGAAAAAGCCAGGGGGCTAGTGAAAAGGGCTGCTACAGCCAGGAGGGCTGACAGTGTATTAGTGGTGTCACTCTACATTCCACAAGTATAGGGCCCTCGAGTCCCTGCCTGTAATTGCCTTTGCTACAGACTTTTACAGAGTGACACTGCTGGAGATTCTGCAAGCAAATGAAGTGCTGGAGGAAGGAAAGGAGCTCTATATAGGACTGTATATACTAGGAGTTGTCCATGAAGTTTGCTTTGAAGTCAATTGGGCATCCCATAATTTCCCCATCTAAGTTATTAATTCCTCAATAAATTAAAACAAAGTGCTGGACTGTTTTTGGACTCTGGGAAAATGTGGAGTGCCTGGCTGTGCAGGATGGGAAGTCCCTGTTCATCTTCATCTCCTATGTGGGGTGTGGTACACTTATGATCCTAAGATACAATTATATCTAATCAATCAATCAAAATCCACTTACCCTGTGAGTGGCATATTGATCGAATGGGTTTTCAACCTATATATATATATATATATAATCAATTGTTCCAATCACAAAAGCAATTGATTATATATTGAAGTGTTTGGCCACCATTAAACACAACATTCACATCTTCCTGCCCTATTAGACACTTAGTTGCACTTTAAATACCATAAATGACGTGTTTATGAGTCCCAGTGGTAAAAATTCCAACCTGACCCATGTTCTCTGTTCATTATTCTATGTATGAGCTCAAAATATTTCTTCATTTTTTTTTTTTTTCAGGTTCACCATATAGCCCCTTCCTTGCCGTTTATGACCTGAAACCGCTAAAACATCAAGGAACCGTTTTCTTGAAAGGGGTTCCGGTGATAGCGAACATATCGCAGACCGAACGATATACCACCGGAACAAAGGTAAAAAAATAAACAGAAGGGGCTATAAGTCTGTCCTCCTCCTGCAGGGTGACTCCGGTGGAGGCTATGAGTCTGTCCTCCTAGAGGGTGACTCCGGTGGGGGCTATGAGTCTGTCCTCCTAGAGGGTGACTCCGGTGGGGGCTATGAGTCTGTCCTCCTAGAGGGTGACTCCGGTGGGGGCTATGAGTCTGTCCTCCTAGAGGGTGACTCCGGTGGAGGCTATGAATCTGTCCTCATAGAGGGTGACCCAGGTGGGGGCTATGAGTCTGTCGTCCTAGAGGGTGACTCCGGTGGGGGCTATGAGTCTGTCCACCTAGAGTCTGACTCCGGTGGGGGCTATGAGTCTGTCCTCCTAGAGGGTGACTCCGGTGGGGGCTATGAGTCTGTCCTCCTAGAGGGTGACTCCGGTGGGGGCTATGGGTCTGTCCTCCTAGAGGGTGACTCCGGTGGGGGCTATGGGTCTGTCCTCCTAAAGGGTGACTCCGGTGGAGGCTATGAGTCTGTCCTCCTAGAGGGTGACTCCGTGGGGGCTATGAGTCTGTCCTCCTAGAGGGTGACTCCGGTGGGGGCTATGGGTCTGTCCTCCTAGAGGGTGACTCCGGTGGGGGCTATGGGTCTGTCCTCCTAGAGAGTGACTCCGGTGGGGGCTATGGGTCTGTCCTCCTAGAGGGTGACTCCGGTGGGGGCTATGAGTCTGTCCTCCTACTCCTCCTGGAGGGTGACAATGGTACATACGGGCAGGGCGCACTGAATATATTTGTATTGCATTAGCTGCTTTCAATCTCATTCTCAGATCCGTGACAGCACTTTATATTCCGTACATCTGGCACACGGCCCTTTCCAATGGACCATAAAGAAGAAATACCGGCATTTCCAGGAACTTCACCGGGATCTGCTGAGACACAAGATATTTGTCTCCCTCCTGCCCCTCAACCCGCTGTCACGGTAAGACTTAGCGGTTACGGAAAGTTTTTGGAATGTTCCACTCACACAGAAGAGGGGAATCCCAACAGTGGGGTCTTTGTGTTCTCTAAAGACATTTTAGAATATGACATTATATTCAGTTTAATATTTATTCCCCAGATTTACCGTGATGCGTTCTCGTGCTGTACCGACCTCCGAGGAGATGCCCTCACTGCCTCACGCTTCTGGCGATTCCTCCAGGAGAACATCGAGCAAACAGGTTTGTTTTTCCTGGAAGGTAATCTTCTAAATCCGGACTAAATCTGTCTCCAGGTTATAGGAGGTCTGTAATCCTCTAATGATGGGATGGATATAACATGAGTGAGCAGAGTTCCCACAAATAATGATATACACAGACACTCCGTATAATGGGATGATGGTGGGTTTGTCAGTCTGGATGACCCATCATCCCAATACATGTTTTATTACACAAGAAGTACAGATATCTGGGATGACACACACCACATAGTAATATAGTAAACCAGATTAAAAAAAAGGTTCAGGTTGGTGATGTGATTCCTGGATAATATATCATATCTTGGAAGTGGTGATATCACTCCTGTATAATATAACTTACACGACATTTTCAAAAGTATTGGGACACCTGCCTTTATATGAACTTTAATGGTATCCCAGCCTTAGTCCGTAGGGTTCAATATTGAGTTGGCCCACCCTTTTGCAGCTATAATTTCAACTCTTCTCGGAAGGCCGTCCACAAGGTTTAGGAGTGTGTCTATGGGAATGTTTGACCATTCTTCCAGAAGCGCGTTTGTGAGGTCAGGCACTGATATTGGACGAGAAGGCCTGGCTCGCAGTCTCCACTCAAATTCATTCTAAAGGTGTTCTATCGGGTTGAGGTCAGTCAATATACATGTGCACAATAGAAAAATTTTGTTTAGTTTTGTTTCGTTTCTGTTCATTTCCGTTGATTCGTAACGATTCGTGAACTCGTAAGTCGTCGGTGTTCGTATTCGGACTCGTTCGTATTTTCGTAAGTCGTCGGTGTTCGTATTCGGACTCATTCGTATTTTCGTAGAGTTATTTTTTCGTTGATTCGTTTTTCCGTTAGTCTAATTTTCGTTTATTCGAAAAACGTATTTTCGTTGTATTTTGTATTCGGACGCATTCGTATTTTCGTAGATTTAGTTACATTCGTACTTTCGTAAGATTGATTTATTCGTACTTTGGTAACATTGTTTTCGTAGATTTGTAATCGAAGCATAATTCATAATTTTATGTAATGTGTATGCTATTATTACATTGTAAGAGACACGGAAAATTACGAATCAACAAAAAAAATAAAAAAAGTTACGAATGTACGAATTTTTTCGTTTAATCCATTCGAAGCACGTTAAGCAGCGCCATTGTAAAGGCCCATACACACGATCGGACTTTTTGACAGCCAACATGCAAATTAGCTGTTTTGGACCAACATCCGACCGTGTGTACGCTCCATCGGACCAACTTTTTCCAGGTTTCATCGGACTTTGGTTGGCTGTGCGAACGGACCAACTTTCTGCCAACAAAAGTCCGATGGACCAAAGTCCGACCGTGTGTACACAAAACCAACGGACTTTTGTACAAACCAATGCAGGACCAATGCAAAAGATCAGACAACAATACAGAAGTTGACCAAAGGTGGCGGTAAAGAGCAGAAAAACCAAGTTATTTGGTGAAAGTTGGCTGAAAAAGTCCTGCCGTGTGTATGCAATACCAACTTGGGGCCAACGCCCTTTGGACAAAAATCCACGGGAAAGTTGGTCCACGGTCCGATCGTGTGTATGAGGCTTTAGAGACATGGAAAATTACGAATCGACAAACCAAAAAAAAAAAAAAGTTACGAATGTACGCATTTTTTTTCGTTCATTTTGATTTTCGTTGTTTCTGTTTTCGTTTTTTGGATTTTCATTCTTTCGTAGTTTCGTTGTTTCTAATTGAATTATTTCGTATTTTCGTTGTTTTTCTTATTCGTTCGTTTCGATAGTTCGTTATTCGTTAGAATTTTTAGCGAATCATTCGTTCATTCGTACGATAACGAATATAACGAATTTGAACGGAAAACTAATTCGTAACTAAACGAATTGCACATGTCTATCAGTCAAGTTCCTCCACCCCAGACTCGCTCCATGTCTTTATGGACCTTGCTTTGTGCACTGGTCCAAATCATTTGGTGGAGAGGGGATTGTGGTGTGGGGCTGGTTTTCAGGGGTGGTTTGGCCCGTTAGTTCCAGTGAAGGGAACTCTTAAGACATCAGCATACCAAGACATTTTGGACAATTTCATCCTCCCAACTTTGTAGGAACAGTTTGGGATGGCCCCTTCCTGTTCCAACATGACTGCGCACCAGTGCACAACATGACTGGGCTTTGTTCTTGGCAGTGCACAAAGCCTAGGCCCACCCAGGTGTGTTGCAACAGCAAATGAATATTCGCTGTTGCAACACTGATTCTCCCCCCGGCCATTCAGGAAGCAGGTTTGAAACCCGCTTCCCGATTGGCCAAAATGTCTGGCAATCCTATTGGATGCCTAGCACTGGGAAGAGCAGAGAGGAGACACACCGCGGAAGCTGCTCCAGGAGAGGACACCAGAGCAGCTTTCCCCGAGCCCACCACACTGAAAGGTGGCCTGGTCAACTTCGGCCGCTGCTCTCACCGCCCATATCCAGGGTAAGGACAGCTGGTGGTGGTGTGTGTGTGTGTGGGGGGGGTGGGGGGGTGGGTGTTAGTGCCGCACCGTTCCACCAGCGGCCCGGGGGGTGGGGTTTGTTGCCCCTCACGCCAAAAAAGAAAAAAAAACCCCCACCAGCTGCCACTGATCAAAGGTCTGCTTTCTATGGGTACTCTACCCTACCTGCAATGATTTAGTATTGGGTTTAGCTGACAGGCACCTTCATGGGTTGATACATGGACATTAGATCATTGCCCAAATGCAGTGGGTTTCTACCTAGTGTTACAAGTAAGAGTTCTGCCCACCATGGCTACAGTACCCTACCTGCAGTGATCCTGTTTGCTGGTTTTCCCTTCCCTGTGATTGTCCCTGAGTTACTTTTTGTTTTACTTGGTCCCTGCTTGTGTTTTTTAGAAGTACCTGGCGGAATACCTCAATGTACTTTTGGCAAAATCCTTCTACCGGAACTATCATGCCATGGTGAGTCTCATTCACTGTTTCTCCTGATCACCACTGTTTTATTTTTTATTTATTTATTTTTTAATTCATAAACCAAAAAAATAAAGAAATGAGCGATCTTTTCTACTTTTTTGTTATAAAACATATCAAAAAAAAAAAATCGAATTTCTTCATAAATTTGTCCAAAAAATACATGTTTTTGTTACAAAAAAAAATCCCAATAAGTCTATATTAATTTGGTTTGTGTAAAGTTTATAGCGTCTACAAACGTGTGTGTGTGTATGTATGTATGTATGTGTATGTGTGTGTGTATATATATATATATATATATATATATATATATATATATATATATATATATATATATATATATATATATATGTGTGTGTGTATATATGTGTAGCGGGGTCGTACCCCTTTTACTGGAAAAGACTACATCCCCCATAATCCCCCAGGCTCCCGGGCTGCTTGTTTCCGCCCGAGAGGCTGCTGGGGGAGGTTATAAAAAGGAAGAGCGGAGACCGCCTCTTCCTCTTGGGTCACTTCCTCTTCTGAGGCCTGACAGGACTGGCCTGCCTCTGCTGACAGAGCGTGTGACGCGGAGACTGCAGCCAGCAGAGACACCTGTGCGGACCGGAGCTGAAGGCCTGAAGCCTGGGCCTTGCAGCAGATGGAGTGAGACTCACCCCTCAGAGTCCACAGCAGCGGAGCGGAGACTTCCCCCTACAGACGGTCGGACGGAGCTGATGACCGGAGTGCAGGGCTGTGACTGAGGAGACCGGACGCCGCCATTGAAGAGACCAGAGCCACCATTGGAGGGACCGGATCGGAGGACGGTACCCCAAGGATTGGTGAGAGAGCCGGAAGGCTCATCCTGCATTGACACACACGTTTTATGCCTACTGAACTGCCTAGGCGCAATTTACCTCAGAGCAGCAATGTTACTTTTGTGGATTACAAATGACACCATTTAAAGCTACATGTGCACCACCTCTACAGATTTATTGCCGGTGAAGAACACTGTACTGGTACAAGGACTGAGCTCTATTGCTAGGGATCAGGCCTGGTCCATTAGGTAGGCGCAGATAGATTTATTGCACCTCAGGGGTGCATAGCAGACGGTCGCCACACTGGGCGCTCCGTTTCCCCATTACCAGTTGTTACATATGTGTGTACATGTTAAAGTGCATATTGCAGGGACCTGCTAAAGTATTGTAAGTCATATGTTCAAACGCATGTTGCTATTTCTTTTCCTTACTGACAAAAGTAAAGCCAGTTATTCTTATTTCAGCAGTCTGCTTGTGAGTTCATACCAATTACACTTAGAGTATAAGCTAAGTTTTATGTGCATAGGGACGTACCCCTTTACTAACTGTGCCAGAGCGGGTAGAGCCAAATTGCCGGGGGTTGGTGGAGCTGTACTCAGGGACCCAAAACAAACCAGCGGCTCTCTTAACTGGGGGTAGCGCTACACGTGGGGGCTCGTCCGGGATCCTGAGTCAGCGGGAAAAGCCGCCAGAAGGTGCCGGCATGGACCCAATAGAAGTGGGACGGTGGTCCGCAACATGGGCCGCTGACCCAGCCGCAGCAGCAGTTATTCAACTGCCAGGGATGTGGCAGAGAGAGGCAGTCAAGCAGCTCATAATGTCATTATCCCCATGCCAGAAGTCATGGATAATGGACATGAGAAATGATGCCGGGTACACATACGCCTTGATAGAATGGAAGGAAGAGACTCCAGAGCAGTTCAGGAGCCACAGCATACAGGCACCGAATGGTCAGCACTACCAAGTGCTGCATGCGCTGCCGCGCAAGGGAGAAGGTTCTCCTATGAAAGCCATTCTATCCCCAAAAAAGGAGGAGCAGAAGGGCGCGGAAAGTCCCGCACCCACACACACTACTCTTAGTGCAGAACTGTGTGCTGTCCTAGGGGAAATTGTGACCCAGTGCAGAAGAGACCCCGGGGATTACCCAATGTCGGGATACAGGAAACTCCGGATGTTTTCAGGGAGGACACCTGTACCCTCGGGAGAAGAGGGATTTGAAGAGTGGTTAGATGGTGCCACGCAGGCCCTAGAAGAATGGGAGGTCTCAGAAGGCAGAAAGAAGCAAAGGATTGTTGAGAGCCTAAAAGGACCTGCCCTAGAGGCCATACGCAATCTGAAGACAAGCAAAAGGGATTGCACTGCCCAGGACTACATAGACATCCTGGAAGGTGTGTTTGGTGGGACAGAAAAAGTCACAGAACTTACCTATCAGCTGGAACACTGTTACCAGAAGACAGGGGAGAAGCTGTCAGAGTACATGGGACGCATAGACAAGATCCTGCATAGGATTATCCTGAAGAAGGGGATAGATCCAGGGAAGGTAGATGAAGCCCGTGCCCAGCAGGTGATGAGGGGAGCCCAACCCTTGGACCCTGTCGCACTAATTCTACGCACCCGCCAGGATGGGAAGAGCCTGGACTACCCTGACCTCATCCGAATGGTCAGAGAAGAAGAGGCCATGTTGGAGGAGAAGAGGGAAAAGCAGGTGATGGGGTCTACAAAGTCTACAGTGGCCACGGTCAGGTCGGCCTTAACCCCTGAAAGAGACACAGAGGTAGATGCCCTGAAGTTGCAGATGTCCCAGATGATGGAGATACTGACGTCTCTAGTGGCGAAAGAGACGCCCAGTCCCAAGAAGGAAACAAGCAGGAGGGAATTGTTTCCAGCTGTCCCAGCACCAGCATCCCCACCTGACTACGGTGAGATGATTTGCTTTAATTGTGGAGGAATTGGTCATATTGCAGCTGTATGTTCCAGTCCCAAGAAGAAGAAGGCAGAAAGCCGCCAGCCGCCGGGAAACGCCAAAGGGCCCCGGTGAAGGAGTCAACCGGGTGCCCATCACCTTCAGTGAGCTCCAAGAAGCGTAACAAGAAGAGAAAGCGAGGAGACCAAACCCCTCAAAAGGGGCCCAGGGATCCTCAACCAAGGTGCACTCCAGAGAAAGGGGGCAAGACCCCTCCGGAGAGACACAGCACCCCCAAGCGTGAACTCTTCAAAGTGAGAGATAACAATATCCCTCAACGGGTTCATACTCCCACTAAGAGGGAGAAAGTCAATGCATACCAGGCTCAAGAAAGGAGCAAGTGCAAATCAAGTGCTGGTAAAGCGAAGAGTCCAAAGAAGAGGACAGCATCAACTCAGCCCTACCCAGAGGAGCTAGTTGGTCCATCCCCTACTGTACCCATCCAAGTGGAAGGAGTGTACACAAAGGCCCTCCTAGACACTGGAGCACAAGTGACCCTGTTGTACAGGGACTTCTATGACAGATACCTGAGTCATCTGCCAATACAGAAGATAGAAGAGTTGGAGATAAGGGGATTGGGAACTCAGAGTTTCCCCTATGATGGATAC
This sequence comes from Lithobates sylvaticus, assembly GCA_028564925.1. NCBI lineage: Eukaryota > Metazoa > Chordata > Amphibia > Anura > Ranidae > Lithobates > Lithobates sylvaticus. The sequence goes on from CM053029.1 coordinate 50,677,208, forward strand.
TTACCCATCAGACTGACGTTTGACCCATCCGTAGCTGGGAAGTCTGAAGTGTTCGACACCTTAGCAGTGGTGTGTCCCCGCCCACCAGGAACCAGCAAGACTTCCCTGATCATAGGGACGAACACGGACCTAGTCAGAAGGCTTCTGACCCCCCTGGTGAAGAAAGAGAGTCTTTCAACTCCCAAGATCCATCCCATGCTGAAGGCAGCCTACCAGCGGTTGGTCCTAGAGCAGAAGACCCCAAGTGAGGGGATAGGAAGGGTATGGAGGCTTGGAAAAGAAGGAGCAGTGTTACAGCCTGGAGAGGTGACCTGCATGAGAGCCACGGTGAAACTTACTTGGGAGCAGCCTGGCCCCTTTGTAATGCTGGAACCCGACCCAATGGAGGGTCACTCAGGTCTGGAAGTGATACCAGAAGTAATCTCATTGAAGGACCTGAAGAAGGCAAGAGGAAGAGTCCCTGTCAGTGTGAGGAACCCCACGGAGCAGCCCGTGGAGATCCCTGCCAGGATGCTTCTGGGACAAGTGAGTCCTGCTGTCCCAGTTGGCTGGTCAGAAGTGAAGGGGACGGGTGAAGGAGAAGATGTTTGGAAGAAACTCTCCATGGAAAACCCAAACCTACCTGGAGCTTGGAAAGAGAGAGCCAAGGCCCAGCTGACCAGATGGGAGAAGATTTTCTCCAAAGATGAGTTTGATGTGGGGTGTGCGAGGAGTGCCACCCATCGAATCCGCATGCAAGAGGACAAGCCATTCAGAGAGAGAGTGAGGCGAGTCCCGCTAGCAGATCTGGAGGATCTGAGGGAGCAGCTTGCGGAATTGAAGAAGACGGGAGTGATTAGGGAGTCCAGAAGCCCCTACGCCTCCCCAATTGTGGTAGTCAGGAAGAAGAATGGGTCATTGAGGCTCTGCATTGACTACAGAACTCTCAACAGGAGGACCATTCCTGACCAGTACACCACGCCAAGGATAGAGGATGCCTTGCAGAGTTTATCTGGAGCTAAGTGGTTCAGTGTGATGGACCTCAAGAGTGGGTATTACCAAATCCCCATGCATCCAGAAGATAGAGAAAAGACTGCCTTCATAACCCCAGTGGGATTCTTTGAGTTCAACAGGATGCCCCAGGGCCTATCTGGAGCTCCTGCTACGTTTCAACGCCTAATGGAAAGGACAGTTGGAGACATGAACCTCATAGAAGTCCTTGTGTACCTGGACGATGTCATTGTCTTTGGAAAGACTTTGGAAGAACATGAAGCCAGGCTGGAGAAAGTACTGAAGAGGCTCAGTGAAGAGGGACTTAAACTTTCTCCAGAGAAGTGTCGGTTCTATCAGTCCTCTGTGAACTATCTGGGACACATAGTGTCTGAAAAGGGAGTGTCTACAGACCCTGAGAAGCTGGAGGCAGTTACTTCGTGGCCAAGGCCCACAACAGTTACAGAACTTCGGTCTTTCTTGGGGTTCTGCTCCTACTACCGCAGGTTTGTGGATGGATTTGCCCGCATTGCCAAACCCCTCAACGAGCTGCTGAAGACAGAAGGAGAGGAGGATGGAATGGGGCCTAGGAGGTCCAGTGAGTCGGTCCAAGACCAGTGGAACTCAAGGTGTGAAGAGGCTTTCAGAACCTTGAAGAGAAGTCTCACCACAGCCCCAGTTTTGGCCTACGCTGATCCCACTAGGCCATATGAGCTACACGTTGATGCCAGCCATGAGGGCCTAGGTGGAGTACTCTACCAGGAGTATGAAGACCAGCTACGACCAGTGGCCTATGTGAGCCGGAGCCTGACCCCCTCCGAGAAGAACTACCCCACCCACAAGTTGGAGTTCTTAGCCCTCAAGTGGGCAGTTGTTGACAAACTGAGAGACTATTTGTATGGGGCCGAGTTTACTGTAAAGACAGATAACAACCCCTTGACCTATCTATTCACCACCGCCAAGCTGGATGCAACTGGACACAGATGGTTGGCGGCGTTGTCTGGATTCAATTTCAGTCTCAAGTACAGACCAGGGGCTGGAAATAGGGATGCAGATGCCCTGTCCCGAAGATCCCATGTCATGGTCGATGACTGGGAAGACTGGACCCAAGTGGCACCAGATGGAGTGCGAGCCCTTTGTCAAGGGGCTGAACTCCAAGCCAGAGGAGGATCCAGGGCTGAAGAGATAGGAGTTACCACAGTGGGAGTCCCAAAGTGTTACTGTGGGGTAACTCAACTGGCAGAAGAGTGTCTGCCGAAGCTGTCCAAGAAGGAGCTAAGGTGTGACCAATTGGAAGATCCCATGGGGAAATTGGTCCTGGAAGCCCTGGAAGACAAGAGTCCAGAGGGACTTCGCCTTCACCCTTCTAAAGAAGCTCGCCTATTGAGGAGAGAATTGGACAAGTTACAGGTGCATCAGGGGGTAGTCTACCGAAGGGGCCCCTCTGATGGCCCAGAAGACAAGTGGCAGTTGTTTCTCCCAGAGAAGCATCGAGAGACTGTGCTGATTGCCTTACATGACCAGCATGGTCACTTGGGAGCAGAGAGAACCTTCCAACTTGTCAGAGACCGGTTTTACTGGCCCTGCATGAGGGCCGAAGTGGAGGAGTATTGCCATTCCTGTGCAAGATGCATTCAGAGGAAGACTTTACCCCATCAAGCTGCCCCAATGGGCCACCTACAGAGTGAAGGCCCAATGGATCTGGTATGCATTGATTTTCTCTGCCTTGAACCCGATTTGAGCGGATTGGGAAATGTTCTGGTGGTAACCGACCATTTCACTCGTTGAACCCGATTTGAGCGGATTGGGAAATGTTCTGGTGGTAACCGACCATTTCACTCGTTATGCTCAGGCTTTCCCAACCAAGGACCAGAAGGCCTCTACAGTAGCCAAGGTACTTCTGGAGAAGTACTTTGTTCACTATGGACTGCCACAGAGTATCCATTCAGACCAAGGAAGGGACTTTGAGAGTCGCCTGATCAGGAAGCTACTAGATTCTCTGGGAGTAGAGAAGACTAGAACCACACCCTATCACCCTCAAGGTGATGCCCAGCCTGAAAGGTTCAACAGGACTCTATTGAACATGTTGGGAACTCTAGAAACAGAGAAGAAGCAACATTGGAGCCAACACATTTCAGCTCTAGTGCATGCCTACAACTGCACCACAAGTGATGTGACAGGTTTCTCCCCTTACCGACTTATGTTTGGGAGAGAAGCAAGATTGCCAGTGGATTTGGCCTTTGGCATTTCCTTAGACCATGCCTCTGCTGCCTCCCACAAAGGATATGTGGACAGACTGAGGCGCAGTCTGAAGATAGCTTATGAGAAAGCTCAAGCGGCCTCTAGCCAGAGAGGGGCCCGAAACAAGAGGAACTTTGACCTGAAAGTTAGAGTACAGGACCTACAGCCTGGGGACCGTGTACTGTTACGCAACCTAGGGATCCCTGGAAGACACAAGATTGCTGATAGATGGAGATCAGAGCCATATATCATCTGTAGGAAACTTCCAGGATTGCCTGTCTACAAGTTGAAGCCAGAAGGGAGAGTGGGGCCTTTGAAGACCTGGCATAGGAATCACTTGCTCCCACTCACTGAAGCAGTCAGAATGCCTCCAGCAAGAGACGTACCTGAATCTGTTTCCATTCTGGATACCCCCAGGCCTAACACTAGGTCTCAGACGTCCCAAGTTAGGGGTGGACAGGACCCCCAACCAGAGGAAGAAAGAGGAGAACTTGAATGGCTATGGCCTTCCTCAACCCCAGGAAGTTCTGCCATAGATCTTCCACCTACTGAAGATGTGGAAGATAACACATTGAACCCAGAAGCTACAGAGTTTGTTCCGTTCAGTGTTGTGCCTGAGTGCTGGGAAGACATCCCTGGTCTCTACCCAGAACAAGAAGAAGATGTTCCAGAACCAGAGATATTGCCAGAATGTGTTCCTGAAGAAGTTCCAAGAGAACAGAGAGCTCGCAGAGTTGTGAAGGCTCCCAAGAAGTTAACTTACCCCGAGATGGGAGAAAGTTCAGAGGACTCTGTTACCACAGCAAGGAGAAGTGCTGAAAGCCCTGACCCTTCCGCTGTTCATTTAGTGGAGGGCAACCCCAGCTCACTCTCTGGCACAGTTAAACAGGTCACCCACACTGAAGTGACCTGTAGACAGGACAGCTCCCCATCTTATGCTAATTGGTGGGAGGCTCCCCTGTCCAAATTATGTGAACGTGTTGTTACCAAGGACGCTTGTAGTTTGAACACTGTCTTTGGGGACCAAAGATTCAAAGTGGGGGGAGTGTGTAGCGGGGTCGTACCCCTTTTACTGGAAAAGACTACATCCCCCATAATCCCCCAGGCTCCCGGGCTGCTTGTTTCCGCCCGAGAGGCTGCTGGGGGAGGTTATAAAAAGGAAGAGCGGAGACCGCCTCTTCCTCTTGGGTCACTTCCTCTTCTGAGGCCTGACAGGACTGGCCTGCCTCTGCTGACAGAGCGTGTGACGCGGAGACTGCAGCCAGCAGAGACACCTGTGCGGACCGGAGCTGAAGGCCTGAAGCCTGGGCCTTGCAGCAGATGGAGTGAGACTCACCCCTCAGAGTCCACAGCAGCGGAGCGGAGACTTCCCCCTACAGACGGTCGGACGGAGCTGATGACCGGAGTGCAGGGCTGTGACTGAGGAGACCGGACGCCGCCATTGAAGAGACCAGAGCCACCATTGGAGGGACCGGATCGGAGGACGGTACCCCAAGGATTGGTGAGAGAGCCGGAAGGCTCATCCTGCATTGACACACACGTTTTATGCCTACTGAACTGCCTAGGCGCAATTTACCTCAGAGCAGCAATGTTACTTTTGTGGATTACAAATGACACCATTTAAAGCTACATGTGCACCACCTCTACAGATTTATTGCCGGTGAAGAACACTGTACTGGTACAAGGACTGAGCTCTATTGCTAGGGATCAGGCCTGGTCCATTAGGTAGGCGCAGATAGATTTATTGCACCTCAGGGGTGCATAGCAGACGGTCGCCACACTGGGCGCTCCGTTTCCCCATTACCAGTTGTTACATATGTGTGTACATGTTAAAGTGCATATTGCAGGGACCTGCTAAAGTATTGTAAGTCATATGTTCAAACGCATGTTGCTATTTCTTTTCCTTACTGACAAAAGTAAAGCCAGTTATTCTTATTTCAGCAGTCTGCTTGTGAGTTCATACCAATTACACTTAGAGTATAAGCTAAGTTTTATGTGCATAGGGACGTACCCCTTTACTAACTGTGCCAGAGCGGGTAGAGCCAAATTGCCGGGGGTTGGTGGAGCTGTACTCAGGGACCCAAAACAAACCAGCGGCTCTCTTAACTGGGGGTAGCGCTACATATATATATATATATATATATATATATATATAATATAAAAAAATAAATTTGTCCAGCTATAGATGCTATATTGGCGATGATCAGCGACTTATACTGTGACTATGATGGGGTGGCAGGCAATCTGATCCTAACAGACACTGGCAGGGATGGTCACTGACTGACGTCGCTAATACAGTGATCAGTGCTAATACTGTACACTGTCACTGTACTGACACTGGCTGGGAAGTGGTTAACTGTATGCCTAACAATGTATAATGTGTGCTACTTTTACGTTACTATCTGGCTGTTTTTTCTCCCTGCTTTTCAGGGAGAAGAAACAGCCAGATCGCTGTTCACAGTACACCGAGTTCTGTGTATTTGTAACTCAGAACTCTGTGTATGATTGGCTACAGCCGATTAGCTGACTTCAGCCAAAATCATTGGCTAAAATCCGCTGCTAACCGCGTGCTGTGTCCATTTACAGCACAGGTCAGCAGGGGGGGGCTCACACACGCGCCCCAAACCCAGAAGCAAGCCAACGACGTACAGGTACATTGTCCGGCCTGCCTGTGCCGCTTGCCCACAGTAAACTACTGTGGGTGGGCGGCAAGCAGTTAAAGAAGAATTCCAGGTATGAATATATTTACATAGTTACATTGGTCCAGCTCTGGTAGTGTCAATCTCCCTGGTCCCCCTGCTGCACTCACTGGTTGCTTCTGCTGACCTCCATATCACTACTGTGTCCCATAGTGACCTGGAGGTTGGTGGGAGGAACCACTAATCCTAGTGGGGGATTAACCTCCCTGGCGGTATGATTCTGTCCGGAATTTTGTGCTGAAAGCGGTACAATTATTTTGCATGGAAATTTGGCGTTTTTATATTGTAGGCATGCAATTCTTATGAATAACTCACTTAAATCTGTCCGAACCAGAGTCTAGTAGACATCCCGGGTATGATAAAGTTTGAAACACAAAATAATAAATTATAATATAATAAAAATATATATATAAAAATGATTCAATAATGTAATCAAATCAAAAACACTGAAATTTGCTCAGTTGCAGAATAGTCGCTGTCATTAAATTTATTGTTTGATGATAAATTGTGATTTTAATTTTTTATCGGTGTTTTCTAGCTGGTCTAAAACCACTTTTGACATAAAGGGACACTTTTTGGTTGCTATGGACAATCTCCAGTTTCCAGGCAGAAAAAAAATCTTTTTATTATATAAAATGACATGCAGGGCACTGGGCAGACCACTAGGGACAAAGGGGATGTGTATTTTTTGTATACAGTACTGTAATCTGTAAGATTACAGTATTGTATGTGTGTTGTGTTTTTAAACTTTTTTAAATTTGGCGCCGATCTCCGCTCCCGTGCGTCGTAACGTCGCAGGGAACGGAGACCGGCACTGTGTGAATCGAGCGAGCGGACGGCTCGCTCACACAGCGGGGAGACATCGCAGGATCCAGGGGAAAAGGTAAGTAACTTCCCCCCTGTATCCTGCAACGCAAGCCCGAGCCTGGCTCGGGGTTTCCGCTCCCAGCACAAAAAGCTGGACCCGAGCCAGGCTCGGGGTTACCGCTAGGGAGGTTAAGGAGATCAACACTTCTGGGAGTCTTTCCGGTTTTCCCTTCTAGCTGGAAGTGGAAGAATAAATCTCTGGGCTGAACTTGTTGGAGTATAGGAATAGGCGGTTACATGATGCTTACTGTGCCTACAAGACCACCCTTTGGCTTTGCCTAATTTTGGCAAAGTAACAGGCCTGTAGCAAGGGGGGTCAGGTGGAAGCCCAGGGGCGACCTTGGGTTGGTGTTTACCTCCGCAATTGCTCTGTTGAGGTTACTGCCCAGGAAATGATACAGTGATCATGTCATTGCTAAGTCATTTCCCTTTCTTCGCTCTAAACTAAATGGGCACCAGACCGCTCATTTACCAATGGCACTTGGGGACTTGGGGAATGGCTAACATGGGACTAATTTGCCCTCTAATATGGGCTCCAGTCACCATCTTGGGGGAAGTATGTGCCAAATTCAAAACTCATGTTTTTTTCTATTTGGATAAAACAATAAAAATAAAAATATTTTGGTTTTACCAATTAATTGTTCTTTATTGCTGCCGGAAAACCCCATGGGGAATTTATCTTCATTTCTCCCAGAATTGTATACGGTGTGAGCAGCCAGCTCCAATTACCATTCCCTTTTTTTTGCACCTTCTTCTTTATTTTTTAGTATGTGCCAAATTTAGACACTAGTATTCTGGTAAGATTTTGGCAGCTATTTTGAGTGCAGATTTGCTATGAGCAGCACAATCTACAACACAGTGGGTTCCTGGATTGAGAAAACCTAGTTAGGGATAAGAACCTGTGTGTTAAGGACATTTAGGCTTCCTACAAAGTTTTACCCCTCTAGTTTGGAGTGTGTTGTAGACCTGGAGCCTCAGGAGAGCCAGGGTGCCAGATTTCCAAAAGGAAGACTTGTCTACCAAGTGTGTTGCCAAAAGAGATGTCTAGTAATTGATGAGGTTACGAATGCAAAGAGAACCATTATTTTCAGGAGGTTCACGTGGTGTCCTATACATAAGTGAACTCTTCTTATCTTGTGTTGGTTGTTTTAAAAGTGAAATCCGATAACTTTAGAGTGTTGCTGTTTTTTTCTGTTTTTGGTGAAAAAAAGCTACCTTTAAGAAACAGCTGTGCTGCCTTCTTGGTACGACTGCAACTGCTACGTAGCTACCCATTACAGGTTTACTTTAATATCAGCCTGAGGTATGGGCACCAGGCTTTCCTAAGGTATGGACACATATGCCATCTTTCTGTAACTAGAAATGTCACATGGACTGAGGAACTGATTAATCCTACAACTCTGTAGAGTTAATAGGAGCCCTCTGGAGATGAGCCAGTGATGGGTTGGACCTGACTTTGCGTCTCTAAGATGGTGTGTTCAATAATTGTGGTGCGGATGTGATATACATCATGGCTGGACTGTGTGTAAAGACAACTATATAACCATGCATATACGATGGCCTTTAGAACGTTGTAGTGTGTATTTCCCCGCTGGAATTTAGGAAAAGGGGTGCCGGTACCGGCGTCGGGTTTCACTCATCCAGATGTGTCGGTATAGAAAGTGTAGGATGCTGCTCACCCAGCCCGATGCATGTAGATATATGGAATGGCCTCAGCTGATGCTGCCCCACAGGTCACGCCTCCATGACGCGTTTCACCCTACCCACCGGGGATTAGTCATAGATTTTTATGTCAGATACTGGCCAGAAATTAAGGACTTGGCTGATCAGTCAATGAGAGGTAACCAAAAATGAACAAAAGCTCCTATATCGCAAGTATATCTACTTGATTTTCTAATACCATCCTATCTGTTTTTGTATACAAATTGTAGTAGTTATAACGACTCCTAAAGCTGGCCAAACTACTAAAATTTTTGTTCTAAATTTTTTGTTTTAAGAACATTTGATCAATTTTCTAATCCATTTTTTGGAGTCAAATCAAAGTTCGTTTTCAACCTCCGTGGCCAGAAATTTCGAAGGAGCAGGATGGAAAATGTTTCTCAAATTTTTAACATTGAATGTGTTTTTTTTATGTGGGAAGGTCCATCCTTTACAAAATTAAGAGTTAAAACCAAATTTAATTTTGAAGTCCTTTTGAACAATCGTCAAGTCACCAAACGCTCTGAGAATTTTTGTACACATTTTTGAATGTTATTTTGAGAATCTACCAGTCTGTGGCCGGCTTTAGAGGAGTTACAGTACACTGTGGTGCCTACGCTGATATTCAATTTATGGGGATGCTATCTAAGTGAACACTCCTTGGGAGTTATTAGCTGATCTTATTGGATTAACTTGGAACATCAGAGCACAGACTGTATATGTGGACAAAGTCAAGAGCCGCCTTGGATAAACATTTTTGCAATAAATCGCATTAGACTTTTGTTTATTGAAAGAGAAAATACATCTGATAGCACTCTGTATTAACACTTCCCCCCCTGACTTAGGATTGGAATCTTCCTGCAGTTAGAACTGTGGTGTATGTGTGTGGGCCAATGTTTCTCAGAATTTAGAAATTCGGTAGCAGTGGTTTATATAGGGTTGTTGTTGTTGTTGTTGTTGTTTTTGTTTTATTTTCTTCTTCTTCTTCTGTATTATAATGTTTCTAGAATGGTTGGGTTTGAAGTGTATTTTAGATTTAATAAAAATGTGTAGTTTTTGATGAAGAAATACCCCCGCAGGAGCCACTGGCCCCAAACAGTGCAGATACCACCAGCCACCCAAACAGCAGTCTAACCACTCTGGCTCCAGTTAACGGTCTAGGGATGTTTTTTTGGGGGGTTTATTGCTCACAGACATTTAACCAGAGAATGTTTAAGGCATGGGATACTCGCTTGATGGTTAGTAATTAGAGGACAGTCTTTACAAGTGGTAGTAGCTAGTAGGGAACAATCTGAGGCCCCACAGTTGATGACCACGGGGCAAGTCCTTGAGCATCTGGTTACTTTGTGCCACTGCGTAGCTATCGATACCCAATGCAGCATCCAGCACATGGTCTAAAAGGATCAGTTTAAGGTCACTATTCACAAGTCCCCAGGACATCGATCTCCTTCCAACCTCCTTCCGGAGACCACTCAGTGAGCAAGATGGTGCCTCTCTGGATCTGTTGTTTTGCGGTTCTGCAAGTAGTCAAGTCAATTCAGTTCCTCGGTCCTGGCACCTCTAAAGCCTCTTTGAGCAGCTCTTCTGTACATGGCTCCTGGGATCCCTACTCAAGAGAAGCAACCCTGCTATTTAGTGTCTCAGACTATTTATCTACACTCTGGCCCCCTTCTGGACACTTCTCCTCCAAGGGATTGGCCAGAGCCTGATAAGTATTCAGGCTGGTTGATTTGAATCTCCCGCTCTAAGCTCTGAAAGATTACTTTATAGATGGGGGAAGGCAAACTCTCCCAGCCTGTGAGACCCGGAACAGGCCATACCAAACAATCGCTGTTCCCTTGGTTACAGAAGGAGCCAAAGCTAAGTTCTACATTGATAATACCGTGGAAACCAGTTCTTTATGATTGTAGAACTAAAGACAAAACTGTTTATTTTTTATTTTAGAGTAACTGAGAGTTATGACTTATTTCTCATCCCCTGGAGGAGATTTCCCTTCACATCTTGTCCCATAGTCAAAACAGGAGGTGAGGGAAACCCTAGTTGTTACCCGAACTAGTGTCCCCATTGTTAGATTTTTCTATCCTGTTCTGCTGACAACCAAACTGCTATGTGGGGCAGAAGGCAAGTGAGTCACATTTATCGGGTATCTCTCTTCGCTCCCAAATGGCTGCACATAACAGAAGGAAAGCAACGTCAGGTTGAATATGTGAAGCTGGTTTGGCCATTATTAAAGTGAACCATGTACCTCCCAACTTTATGAGATGGGAACGAAGGACACCTTTTAGCGAAAGTATGTAGGCATAGGACATACACCCTGCCACACCCCCCTTAAAAGAGAATTCCATTAAAAAAAAAGAACAAAAGATTAATTAAACCCGCAAGTGCTCTTCTTTCGTTTTTTTTTAACCACTATTTTTCCTTTGTACTGGCTTTTGAAATCTACAAATGCAGACATTTTAGAAATTGGATGAAAGATTTAGCACTGAGAAAAACTTTTTGACAACTATATAAATCAGACCCAAATAAGGAGGAAAGAGGGACAGAGGGACTTTGTTCCAAATCAGGGAAGTCCCTCCAAATCGGGGAAAATTGGGAGCTATGGAACCATTAATTTGCCCAGTTGGCAGTTATTTTCCAGCATAATGGACAGCTCCACTGTACATGCTACCAACATAACATACATGAACTTTTTTTGTGCAAGCATTAACCACTTTCCGACCGGGCCATAGCCAAAAGACGGCTACAGCGCGGTCGGCTTATTCTGGGAGGACGTCCTCCCAGAATCTTGGTCCCTGCGCGCCCCCAGGGGCGCACACCCGGGAATATCCATGGCCGTCGGGTCCAGAGGACCCGGCGCATCACGGTAAATGGCCATCCGATAGCAGCCGTTTACCGCGTAATCACTCCGTCAAATGACGGAGTGATCACTTTTAAACAAACCGGCGTCATGTCCGGTTCCTCTCTCCCCTCCTCATACCGATCGGTACAGTGCGAGGGGAGGGGGGAGTGATCAGGTGCAGCAGCACTGTGGGCTGGATGTGTATTGCCTATAGCGCTGATCTGTGCCCATTCCAGCACTCATCGAGCCATCCCATCCATGCTCCACAATACTCATCCATCCTCAGCAATACTCATCCATCCATCCATACTCATCCATCCTCAGCAATACTCATCCATCCATCCTCAGCAATACTCATCCATCCATCCATACTCATCCATCCTCAGCAATACTCATCCATCCATCCATACTCATCCATCCTCAGCAATACTCATCCATCCATCCTCAGCAATACTCATCCATCCATCCTCATCCATCCTCAGCAATACTCATCCATCCATCCATATCCATCCTCCGCAATACTCATCCATCCATCCATACTCATCCATCCTCAGCAATACTCATCCATCTATCCTCAGCAATACTCATCCATCCATCCATACTCATCCATCCTCAGCAATACTCATCCATCCATCCATCCTCAGCAATACTCATCCATCCATCCATATCCATCCTCAGCAATACTCATCCGTCCATCCTCAGCAATACTCATCCGTCCATCCTCAGCAATACTCATCCGCCCATCCTCAGCAATACTCATCCATCCATCCTCAGCAATACTCATCTATTCATCCATCCTCAGCAATACACCCCTTCATCGATCCATACTCAACAATACTCATCCATCCATCCATCCTCAGCAATACTCATCCATTTATCCATCCTCAGCAATACTCCTCCATCGATCCATCCTCAGCAATACTCCTCCATCGATCCATACTCAGCAATACTCATCCATCCATCCTCAGCAATACTCATCCATTTATCCATCCTCAGCAATACTCCTCCATCGATCCATACTCAACAATACTCATCCATCCATGCTCAGCAGTACTCATGCATCCATCCATACTTAGCCATACCCAGCCATCCCATCCATACCTACTCAGCCAGGGGTCAAGTCCTGGAGAAAAAAGTGTGGGAATTCCCACCCAAGATCTACCCCCCCCCCCCCCCCACCAAAAAAAAATGATACGCTCATATGCACGAACGCTTCAAAAGTGGTATTTTTCATCCAATTTTCGTATTGTGTGTATGAAGCTTAACTGTTAGTACATAAAAAAAAAAAAAAAACAATCCTCAATAAACATAAATACGGTAATTCTCTGAATAATCAGCATTCATTCAATTGTGCTTCCATGCAAATGTGAACATCATGTTCTGATCTTTATTGGGGAATGTTATTTTGTATATAGAGAGTTTATGTGGTGAGATTACACTTTTCATAGAACAGAGCTTGAATAACACAGGGTTAAACGAAAAGGTCATAAATGAACTGCACATTATCTGGACAGAATGCTTGGGGAGATAGTGATGTGTTCCTGCTTAGGAGATGTATGTTAGCTTGGGGGGGGCTGCAAACTCTGCAGGGCTCCAACACACACTCGCTGCTATTCCAACCCTTCACATATTTCCACATAAACTTCCCTCCTGGCATTAAACTTTGCCAGGTATTGTGCTCAGCTTACCACCCCAAACTGATATTCCTCCCTCAGCTCACCTCTCTCCCTGCATGTCCTGTGAGCAGAATAGCTGTGCTCCTCCTCTGGGTTCTCTCATCATATGGCACTGAAGATAGAGGAGGGGGGGTTTCAGCGGGACACACAGAGCAAGTATGCAGGAGACTGGGGGGGGGGGGGATGAGGAGACAGAAAATCAGGATGGGCCGGCGGGGAGGAGAGCATCACGAGAGGTCTGACGACTAAATACAATCTCTTAGCAGCAGGGACCTGATCTACCCGTCAGCTAGCTGTGATTGACAGGTAGATCGAAGCGGAAGCTGTCAATGGGCCCCCTACTGGCAATGCCTGAATGGTCAGGTGTGCGGCACTTACTATTGTGAGCTGTGTCGGCAGCTGTTGGTGTAGAACCTGCCACACAGCTCGCATACTTCAAAGTCTTGCAGGACACGGCTGCTAATGGGAACTGAGTTCCTGCTGTGGAAAAAGTACAGGAACTCCGTTCCCATGCGTTCCCGCAGGACTTGAGCCCTGTACTCAGCCATACCAGCCATACACATTCATGGCTCAACCATGCTTAGCCATCCCCTTCCACGGCTCATCCATGCCACTACAGTGCCTCAAAGTGTAATAGGTAGTAAAATTAGATTTGACATTTATGCCCCTAGAATGCCTGATAGTACTCCCTGCATGTTGGGCCTCTGTAGGCTGTGTAAAAGTCTCACACATGTGGTGTCGCCATACTCGCCATAGGAGGAGTAGCAGACAGTGTTTTGGGGTGTAATTTTTGCCATGTACATGCTATGTGTTAGAAATATTGTATAAATGGGCAACTTTGTGTAAAAAAAAAAAAAATAAATGCGTTTTAATTTTCTTTCCACATTTTCCAAAAACTTGTAGAAAAAAATGGTTTAAGTGGTCAAGTGGTTAACCTCCTGACATTGTCACAAGACCTATACTTCATGGCTTGTTCCTGAACTGCGTATTTCGTGGTTTCTGGGCTCTGCCCGATGTGTATCATGTTCAGGGTCTCCTGTCCTTATCACTCTGTTCTCCTTTTTTCCAGATGGAGTTTCTGGAGGTCAGTCGCCTGTCCTTCATTCCAGACCTTGGACCTAAAGGACTGTGAGTATCAAAACTTTCCATGATTACAGGAAAAACAAGTGCTTGTATTATTTTTCTGTTAATAAATTGTAACAGCAGCCAAAACTTTTTTTTAAATTTTAATTTTGTGTTCTTGTACACCAGAGGATGTGATTTGATGATGGTGCAGATTTGGGTTCACGTTGGACACTTCCTATTTTGAAGCCCTCGCCATCATGTACGGTGTATTAGAAATGGGACTCCATTGCTGCCTTATACTTTATAGCCTGCCCATGTTATATTATAATCATTATTGATCTTCTTGCATACTTATGAGCGCAGGGCTGGCCCAAGTCATTGTGCTTCCTGGGTCTAAGAATTAAATGCTGCCCCCCAAAAAAAAAACACGCCCACCAAAAGGCCTAAAAACTAAAATGTAATTGATCAGGAAGTCAGATTTCCATGCAACAGCACCTTGTCTATATGCAAAATCTCATATCATTATGTTCAATTCTAAGCCACAAACTCCATATTAGACTCCCCTCATCACAGACTATCCCAACATAGATCTCCCCCCCCCTCCATCACAGACTCCCATCCATCGCATATCTCCCCCCCACCATCAGACTCCTCTCCCATCACAGATCCTGCCCCCATCAGAGTCTTGTTCCATCACAGATCCCACCCCCATCAGATTCTTCTCCCATCGCAGATCCCGCCCCCATCAGACTCCTCTCCCATCGCAGATCCCGCCCCCATCAGAGTCTTGTTCCATCACAGATCCCACCCCCATCAGATTCTTCTCCCATCGCAGATCCCGCCCCATCAGATTCTTCTCCCATCGCAGATCCCGCCCCCATCAGTTTCTTCTGCCATCGCAGATCCCGCCCCATCAGATTCTTCTCCCATCGCAGATCCCGCCACCATCAGATTCTTCTCCCATCGCAGATCCCGCCCCCATCAGATTCTTCTCCCATCGCAGATCCCTCCCCATCAGATTCTTCTCCCATCACAGATCCCGCCCCCATCAGATTCTTCTCCCATCACAGATCCCGCCCCCATCAGATTCTTCTCCCATCGCAGATCCCGCCCCCATCAGATTCTTCTCCCATCGCAGATCCCGCCCCCATCAGATTCTTCTCCCATCGCAGATCCCGCCCCCATCAGATTCTTCTCCCATCGCAGATCCCGCCCCCATCAGATTCTTCTCCCATCGCTGATCCCGCCCCCATCAGATTCTTCTCCCATCGCAGATCCCGCCACCATCAGATTCTTCTCCCATCGCAGATCCCGCCCCCATCAGATTCTTCTCCCATCGCAGATCCCGCCCCCATCAGATTCTTCTCCCATCGCAGATCCCGCCCCCATCACATTCTTCTCCCATCGCAGATCCCGCCCCCATCAGATTCTTCTCCCATCGCAGATCCCGCCCCATCAGATTCTTCTGCCATCGCAGATCCCGCCCCATCAGATTCTTCTGCCATCGCAGATCCCGCCCCATCAGATTCTTCTCCCATCGCAGATCCCGCCCCCATCAGATTCTTCTCCCATCGCAGATCCCGCCCCATCAGATTCTTCTCCCATCGCAGATCCCGCCCCATCAGATTCTTCTCCCATCACAGATCCCGCCCCCATCAGATTCTTCTCCCATTGCAGATCCCGCCCCCATCAGATTCTTCTCCCATTGCAGATCCCGCCCCCATCAGATGCTTCGCCCATCGCAGATCCCGCCCCATCAGACTCCTCTCTCTTCACAGATCCCGCCCATCAGACTCCTCTCTCTTCACAGATCCCGCCCATCAGACTCCTCTCTCTTCACAGATCCCGCCCATCAGACTCCTCTCTCATCACAGATCCCGCCCATCAGACTCCTCTCCCATTACAGATCCCGCCCCATCAGACTCCTCTCCATCACATATTCCACCCATCAGACTTCTCTCCCATCACAGATCCCCCCCCCCCCACCTCATCAGACTCCCACCCCAGACCATCCTCATCACAGACCCCCATCACAGTCCTGCATCGATATTACAGATTGCCCTTTCCATAAGAGTGCAACACTCACCTCCCCTACCTTGGTTACACAAGACAGGAAGCACGACAGGTCCGGACAAAGGGCGGGACTTTTCATGTGAAAGGCCGGTGATTGATTGCTGGGACCGCCATGCTGTCTAGTAACAATCACCCACTTCTTCACTTTATAATTCCCTTTATAAATGTCCGGTCCTGCCATACTTCCTGTCTTGTGTAAATAAGGTAGGGGAGGGGAGGGGGAGTGCTAGGATCTTATCGAAGGGACAGACCTGCAGCGCCTGCTGGGCCAGGGGGAGAAAAACTGTACATCTAAACTGGTGACGGTGGTGCGCACCAAACTGCTGGAAAAAAAAAATCTTCTTGGGCGTCAATTTGCTACCCCTCTCAAAGTGCCGCCTGGGTCCAATGGATCCAGTGGAACCCATGGTAGGGTCGGCCCTGTATGACGGGTCTTCAAAAGGTTTCCGCACTTTCTTAATAAAAAGAGTTAAAAAAAACTGCAGAAACTTTTTAAAGAACCCTCATGATTCAATTGGTGGTTGATCATTTCATTTATACTTCACTTTCACGGTTTGAACCTAGGAACCATTCCCTTTTCATGGCATATATACAGTAATGCCATTATGAGGTGTTTTTTATTTTTTATATTAGTACATTCAGTCCATCCTACTGGTTTCTAGGTCATACTTACCCTTTTATAGCTTCTATGGTACCCCTTGGGTTTGGCACACTCTCAGACAGGTGCATTTTTAAGAGTAGATTCCTCTCAGCATTCCTCCCGAATAAGTGCATTGAGGGTGCTTATTGGTCCAATAGAGGTCCACATATTCTAACTATATACTGTTTGGATGTGTACAGTATAAGGCCGGCTTCACACCATCGTTTTACCCGCGGTATGCGGCCGCTAGCGGGGTGGTTTTAACCCCCGTTAGCGGCCGAAAAAGGGTTAAAAACCGCCGCAAAGCGCCGCTGCAGCAGCGCTTTG
Organism: Lithobates sylvaticus; assembly: GCA_028564925.1. Lineage (NCBI taxonomy): Eukaryota > Metazoa > Chordata > Amphibia > Anura > Ranidae > Lithobates > Lithobates sylvaticus. The sequence goes on from CM053029.1 coordinate 50,694,302, forward strand.
CCGGCGGTATCCCCGCGGTGTCCCATTGATTTCAATGGGTAGGAGCGGTATAGGAGCGGTATAGGAGCGGTGAATACACCGCTCCTTCACCGCTCCAAAGATGCAGCTAGCAGGACTTTTTTTACCGTCCTGCTAGCGCACCGCTCCAGTGTGAAAGCCCTCAGGGCTTTCACACTGGAGACACAGCAACAGCTGTTTCGGGTCGGTTTGCAGGCGCTATTTTTAGCGCAATAGCGCCTGCAAACCGCCCCAGTGTGAAAGCAGCCTAAGCGTGGATGAGGGTGTCCTTTTGTAATTCTTATTATAGGATTATACCAGTGGCGGCCAGTGCTCAAAATTTTTGAGGAGTGAAAACAAACTGGAAAATACTGAACCCCCCCCCCCCCATCAATTGCAGCCACTTGTGCCCCAACAAATGCAGCCACTTGTGCCCCAACAAATGCAGCCACTTGTGCCCCAACAAATGCAGCCACTTGTGCCCCAACAAATGCAGCCACTTGTGCCCCAACAAATGCAGCCACTTGTGCCCCAACAAATGCAGCCACTGTGCCCCAACAAATGCAGCCACTGTGCCCCAACAAATGTGCCCCATCAAATGCAGCCACTTGTGCCCCAACAAATGCAGCCACTTGTGCCCCAACAAATGCAGCCACTTGTGCCCCAACAAATGCAGCCACTTGTGCCCCAACAAATGCAGCCACTTGTGCCCCAACAAATGCAGCCACTGTGCCCCAACAAATGCAGCCACTGTGCCCCAACAAATGCAGCCACTGCCCCAACAAATGCAGCCACTTGTGCCCCAACAAATGCAGCCACTTGTGCCCCAACAAATGCAGCCACTTGTGCCCCAACAAATGCAGCCACTTGTGCCCCAACAAATGCAGCCACTTGTGCCCCAACAAATGCAGCCACTGTGTCCCAACAAATGCAGCCACTGTGCCCCAACAATTGTGCCCCATCAAATGCAGCCACTTGTGCCCCATCAAATGCAGCCACTTGTGCCCCTTCAAATGCAGCCACTTGTACCCCATCAAATGCAGCCACTTGTGCCCCTTGTTGGGAAGAATTTCTGGCACTTCCAGGAGGGTCACTAGGACAGGAAGTGATGGAATGGTGCAATCAATTCCTAATTCTTCCCCGCACTATCCAAAACAGGAAAAAAAAACAGCTGCAGTTAAGCTGGTCATACGCTATGCAGATTCGCTCCGTGGGTGGCCATGTCACCACCCTCCCGCCCGACATCCTTTGAGTAAAAATCTTGTATTTGAAAAGTGATTTCTGATTGGTTGGTACATCTCATGTCTCTTTTGCAGGGAAGGTTTCATACTGAAGAGATCGGGAGGACACCGGATTCAAGGGTTTAACTGCGCCGGTCATCATCAGTTCTGTTACCGCTGGTCAAAGAGGTCAGATCAATAGCCAAAACTGCTGATTTTTATTTTTTTTATTTTTTTTTTCTTCCCATAAAAATGATTCTGGAGAACAAGTGTAATTGGGTCAGCTGTGAAAAAGTGAAAAGTGACATTGACAGGAGTTGGGACAAACTAGAACATATACAGGGGTACTTTACAACAGTCAACTTTCCACATTTTGATTTATTTAATTTTTTTGTGACATTAGTTGTTGCAACTTTTCCACCTCCTCTGATAGTGTTATGATAAGTCCTAAGTCCATCACTGTTGCTCTTCCAGGACAGTCTGTATCAACCACTTCCCCTCTGGAAGATTTACCCCCATTCATGACCAGGCCTTTTTTTAGTGATGCGGCACTGCGTTCATTTAACTGATGTAACGTCCATAACCCTCAATGGGGCAGCCTTGACTTTTGGGCTTACTGGTTACCTGCGCTTGGCTTGTTCCTCCAGGTCTAGGGGTTCCCAGGGTTAGTACCCAACGACTTTGGATGCTGACACCATAAAAGTCCTTTAGAAAGGTTTTTATTTGCAGGGGTAACATCCAACAAACACAGTCTCATATGGGAACAGAGGGCAAGCGTGAAGAAACTCAGGCAAGGCACCTTGAACTGCTGACTATTAGAAAGTCTCTAATGCAAACCCAGAGAGTAGCCACTCGCAGCTGGGCACTTCAAAGCTGAACAAATCTCTAGCCAGAGATTATGGCAGTCAGCACTTTAATCCGGAACTTGCAAAGTCTCTGACCTTGAATGACGTTGCAACCAAAAGTGAACAGGAACCTTTCCTCAGTACCTGGAACGTTCTCTGTCTCCTTGGCAGTACTGGAAAAGCGCGGATTCATTGGTGTCCATAACAACCCAGCGACCAGGCACTTCTTGGGATGCCAGCTTGTTGGCCCTCCTCCGAAGAGTCCTCCCCCAGTCGCTTACACGAGCTGCGGTGCCCCTCCAAGTCGAGAGCACACCCGGACACCTTGAGTCCTCCCTCAGTTACTGCACCTCGGACCAGCCGGTTCTGAGACTCGGGAACAGATGGATCCTATGCCCCAGACCAAGCGGGTCTAATGGGGTTAGTCAAACGGACCATGTTGCGGGGCGGCTCCCGTTCCCCCTTTGCGGGGCTACCCCGGTCCAGATTCAGGAACAGGCAGCTCTGGCCGAACGAACCCCGAACACGTGACTTCAGCATCTTAAGTACCCTTCCCCAGACTCCTCAGCGGGGCCAAACGCACCCACTGATTGGCTCCGGGGAATGCTGATACTCAAAACGTCCAACCAGGCCTGATTCTGGGCCTGTCATGTGCACCTAACTGTACACATGACCAGGCAGAACCCCAACACAGCCCAGCCAAACTGATGCCAAAGTTAAACCTGCACAAATTAACCCTCAGAACCCCTTTACTGTTCTGAGGAAAAAAACTAAATTTGTACATAGCGGACACCTTGCAAAAGTGTCGCCGCTACACTGACATTTGCGCGGTCGTGCAATGCTGTACCCAAATAGAATTTATATAATTTTTTTCCCCACAATAGAGCTTTCTTTTGGTGGTATTTGATCACCTCCTTTGTTTTATTTTTTTTGCACTATAAGGCTGGGTTCACACTATGTGTGCCACGGGCACAGCAGGGGGGGTCCGGTGCCTCCCTGTTCACCGTTTCAGGGATGAATCAGGTCCAACTTTTTATCTGAATTCGGACCTGAAATGGAGCCAAAGATGCACAGGACCCTTCTGCTGAGCCCTCCGCAGCCGCCACGGAGATGTGTGAACCGGCTCAATTGAGAGCTGGTCACACTCTCCTGTCATGTGAATTGGATGCGGGAAAACCTACACCCAATTCACGCAAGTGTGAACCCAGCCTAAAAAAAAAAAAAAAATTTAAAAAAAAAAGAGCGACGATTTTGGGGGGAAAAAATATTTTTTACTTTCTGCTATAAAACACATCCAATAAAAAAAGGTAAAAAATCGAATCTCTTCATCAATTTAGGCCAAAATGTATTCTGCTACATATTTTTGGTAAAAAAAATCCCAATAAGCGTATATTGATTGGTTTGAGCAAAAGTTATCCCATCTACAGACTATGGAATTTGTATTTTATTTATATTTTTTATATTCGTAGTTGCAGCGATCAGCGACTTGAAGCGAGACTGCGATTATAGCGGTGGACAATCTGACACTAATTGGCACTGACTGGGAAGGGGTTAAACATCAGGGCAGATCAAAGTGTTAACTGTGTGCCTAGCCAGTGTTTTTGTGTAATGTCTGAGGTGCTTTTACTAGGTAAGGAGATTGATTTTATTGCCTGCTTTGCAGGGACAGAAAATCCATCCCTTCCCTCCTGACAGGACAGAACTCTGCCTTGTTTACAGATCTCCATTCGGTGCCTCTGCCCGACGATTGGCGGGTGCCGACGGCCATCCGGTGCCTGGCTCCCGCAAAGAACAGTTAACCATAAACACAACTTTTAAGGATTAAGTCAATTTTTAACCACAATGCTCAGACTCGTGGCTAAACGTTAAAATATCAGTTGGAGAGAAATAAGACACAGCGGGGCTGATTTACTAAAACTAGAGAGTGCAAAATATTGTGTAGCTCTGCATAGAAACCAATTGGCTTCCAGGTTTTATTGTCAAAGCTTAACTGAACAAGCTGAAGCTAGAAGCTGATTGGCTACTATGCACAGCTGCACCAGATACTGAGTGCTTCAGTTTTAATCTCCACCACTGGAAGGGAGGGTCTACATGCAAATCTGGTCGATATTCCCCAAAAAAAAAGGAATGGGAGGTCAGGGAGCATGGCTTGATAATAAATCTAACTGCTGAAAGGAACAATTGGAGGACATGTTCTTACTGGTATTTTCAAACATTATTGGAAATTAATTTCCACCACCAAACACATTTGACAGAAGCTGTAATTTCTCCCTAGCAACAGCCAACCTATAGTACCCCCATGCTGCAGGTTGTTTAGTGATTTCCCACATGAAGGCCTACAGTCTAAACTCTCAATGATGGGGGGTCCTATACCACAATTGCCATTCCTTCATTTCACTACCTCTTGAGGTTCTGCACTCATTTGGTCTCTAGAACCATGTCTGGAATAATTTGCTTGCATGCTTTTGAGGGGCCTCCCTATTCCCAGTGGTTCCAGGCCTAGTCTGCAGAAGGTCCCACCAAACAGCCAAGGCCAACAGCCTAAATCCTTAGTGATGGCAGGTCCAAGATCCTAATCCCCATCTCTCCAGTTCACTATTTCTTCAGGTTCTGCACTCATTTTGGCTCTAGATCCAGGTTTGGAATAATTTGTTTGCATGCTTTTAAGGATCCACTCCTCTCTATTCCCAGTGGCTCCAGGCCTAGTCTTCAGGTGGTCCCATCAAACGACCAAGGCCAACAGTCTAAATTCTTAGCGATGGCAGGTCCAAGATCCTAAACACCATCCCACCAGTTCACTATTTCTTAAGGTTCTACAATAATTTTGGCCCTAGAACCATGTCTGGAATTATTTGTTTGCCTGCTTTTGAGGGACCTCTCTATTCCCAATGGTTCCAGGCCTAGTCTGCAGGGGGTCCCACCAAACAGCCAAGGCCAACAGTGTAAATTCTCAGTGGTGGCAGCTCCAAGACCCTAATCCCTTCAGTTCACTACTTCTTCAGGTGCTGAGGCCCAAGTTGCTGGGCACTTGCACCCAGGGAAACCTTTCCGACCACTGCCAAGCATGTGACCCCTTTTCTACTCATTCCAAACACGAAACCTGGTGTAATGTCTACACTCCCCAGGTATTGGCTGTACCTGGGAAGTCTGGACATTACACCAGGTTCGGGTTGGAAATGGGTGGAAAAGGGTTCACATTAACTTCTTCCTAAAGAATAAACGAGCATCCCTGCATTTGTAGCAGCAACCTAAACTGTTAATTTACAACTGCATGTAGATTCTCACCAGCCCAAGCTTAATTTACTTATGCTAATAGTCCCCCACCGAACAGAGAACCAATGTTCTAAAACATTTAATGAACTTGCTTATTAACAAACAGTCAATTGTATTCATACTTCCTCCAAGAATATCTGGTTCAGTTCGTTGATTCCAAAGAGGTGGGAATGAACTCCATATTCAATAAAACACAAATCTGTTTTCAAATATGTTCTGATAAGATTTCGGACAGGCGCCTCCCATTTCAATGTCTTCCGCGGTTAGGGTGCTACTGCATTCCAATTTTACTTTGAAGGGGAAAGCAAAGTACCCCACCATACTTCAAACCCACCACGTTTCTTCCATGATAATAGCTGAGGGCTGCCTGAAACAGAGAAAGGGGAAAACCAGAAACAT